>JAAIIK010020256.1:195561-211989 GCA_014706435.1 Silurus glanis
AAAGGGTCTGAATACTTAGGACCATGTGATATTTCAGTTTTTCTTTTTTAATAAATCTGCAACAATGTTAACAATTCTGTGTTTTTCTGTCAATATGGGGTGCTGTGTGTACATTAATGAGGAAAAGAAATGAACTTAAATGATTTTAGCAAATGGCTGCAATATAACAAAGAGTGAAAAATTTAAGGGGGTCTGAATACTTTCCGTACCCACTGTATATATATATATATATATATATATATATATATATATATATATATATATATATAAATGTCCGTGTGACATTGCATGTTAACAGTTCCTGACAAAAAAATGTGCAACATACACAATTTAGAAATCTTTGGAAAGAAGAACCTTTGAGCTTTACTATCAACTATTCAAAGTTGATATTGCTCAAAAAGATATTAAGTTATAGATGATGAAGTGCCATGGATATACAGTTCCTGCATTGAACATTTTTTTTCCATATATAAATACATGAAATCAGTCCTGGAGCAATCCAGAAAAGTACTGGGTTGAAAGCCACATGTCTCATGAGTTTATATTTCACATTTTATGAAGATTTTCATGACAAATGAGATTCCTACAAACATTCATATGAGACATTCATATGAGACATTCAAACATTCTATGTCTGATCATTTTCTTCCTCCCCCAGTTTGAGAGCCACCGGCTAAAAGGTGGCCATTCATTCTCTATTCATACAGTCTGCATGGAAATGAATGGCTGGCTATTAAAGGCTTTTGTTATAATATTTGGCTATTGATATTGATTTGGAATTCATATTGATGGCCAGGTAGCCAGACAAGCTATTGTTTTACAATCATGGTTATTCATATTAATGTCCGGCCATTCCAATCCCAACAATACACACACAAACAGACACACTTTTCAAGCATTTCTCAGCAAACAAGCAATAAAATGAATAACATTGTATAAAACTGTAAAAGGAGATATATTGTAACTTACAGATGTAAAATAGGCTCAGATTTTCCATCCTCATGCAGATCTCCAAATCACTGATGTTACTCCGCCCCCAAAATTAAATTAAACAAATTAAAAATCTTTTTTTTTTGTAAACAAAGCCCAGTTAGCATGAGCTGGAAACAACTGTTTGTGCAGAACTGATCGCTGCATCCACTTCCCGGTGCATCACTGCACGTGCTACACTCTTTGACCACTAGAGTTTCTAAAGAGTAATAAAACTAAGACCTCACCCACATGGGGAATAAAATCTTCCTATATATGGTTAGAATCCTGCACTCATTGGCTACATTTTCCATCAATAATTTTCTTTCTATAATGCTACTGGCTGGGAATAAAAGGTTTAAAATTATAGGTGTTACAGAGCAGAACACCACGACACCTGCCTATAGAGTGTAGACTCCAGCCCGAGATTCCGCCTCTTTTCCTTTTATTTATCTGTAGGAGACAAATGCATAATTTATATGATGATGTAAAAACAAGTGATGGATGGAGGTTTGCAAGCTCCTAATGCTCCTACATATAAAGTAAAGGAGCAAGTTATCACCTTATCGTTGTCTCCTGCTATGTTGGTGACCATTTGCTCATGATTTAACTAATGATCTGAGTGAATGCCAAAGCTAAGGTGTGAATCTTTAGGTATTTCTAGGACTTGATGACTGTAGCACCAAAGCCGTATGCTCTGACATGTAGGCTCATCTGCGATAAAGACTACTGCTGAATGATATCCAAGTCTCCTGTTCTTCTCTGGAAAAAAGATTACAACAATACCCAGTGCCATGTATTGATTAACAGCTAGATTAATTAAGTGCTATGGATTTTTTAACCGGTTTCTAATGGTTAAATGGTCTAATCAAGTCCATCCCGATTCTTTTAAAGTAGACATCAATAAGTGGTAATGGGTACAAGGGCACTTTTGGAGTGGCCAGTGGATTCATGAGCTGACATTCGTGACCTAAGAACATTGCCACTAAATCCTGGCCAATATGAACAAGCCATGAGAGATTCATTGTCTTTTCCTGCCCTAAGTGCCACACCATCTGATTTTGATTAACTCCTTGGAAAAATACTTCCTGAAAGCTCTTTTGCATTAACTGCTGTCTTGTCTCTTTCTTGATCCAAGTGTTCTGTACCACTCAATATAACCCATCTGTAATAATTGCAATATAAATGTAGGAGAGTTGAAAGTTTTGCTGCAATTCAGCCTCCAAACATTCCAGTTCACCAAAGTAGCCTATGGCTAAGAACCTTTCAGATCTGCTCTTTAAAAAATATTAGTAAAAGACTTGACTGAACAAAAACTGTTATAGTATAGGCGGTATAATGGTTGTATTTGATGTGCTTTTACTTTAGCTTGAAGATCTGAGCAACCAATGGTCTTGAATTAGTTGGATTTCTCCATGTGCTGCAGCTGCATGGCCAAAGAGAAGAGTGAGTCAAGGGAGTCGATTTGTCTTTTAGGGAGAGGGACCTGTTCTTTGAGCCCATCCAGGAATGTCATCTAAACATTTGGAATTCTGCTTTAATACATTTAGAAAGAAACTTTTCACTCATGCATTCAAGCAGCCTACACAATTCCCACATTTCATCTCAAAAGAACAAAGGCAATATATTGATTGTATTCATTGTGCTGTTGCTTTGGGTTGAAGATCTGAGCAAGCAATGGTCTTCTCTGAATGATCCCACTGGTGTTGCCTGATAGATCACAACAAAATAAAAACAATATGATGTATCATTATTCTAAAAAGGTCATTATGAAATACAAGTAGTCTTAAAAAAAAAATACTGTTATATATTCATAATAAATATAACTGCCATAACTTGAGTTATTGTGAAAATAAATCTGAATAAACCATTATTTTTTTAGTAATGACTTTAGTAATTATTTATTGATTTTCCTCTATACTTGTAAGTATGGGTAAGACCTCCTTTTGCTTTAAAAACATCAATACTGTGGCAAGGATTTCACAAGATGCTGAAATCAATCATTTAACAATCTGACATGATTGCATCATGCAGTTGCCGCAGATTCCAATGGTGCAGTTCGATGCTGTGTATCTAGTGATATACCACATCGCAAACAGATTTGGTAAATAGGAATTCAGATTTAGTGACTAGGAATATTACTTAAAAGCATTGAACTCTTTGTCATGTTAACATGACAGAATGAGAGGTAAGTACACTTCAAGGCTATTCTCTGTTCTGGCACCAAGGTGGTGGAATGAACTTCCCCTAGATGTCCGTACAGCAGACTCCCTGACTATCTTCAAGCGACGACTGAAGACCTACCTCTTCCTGAAATACTTAAATTAGCACTTTCCAAGTTTGTAGAATTCAAGGGTTATATTTATATTAAGTTTGTAATCTAGCATACCAGTGTAGATTTATTCATTACTAGAGACTCAAAGCACTTTTGTACGTCGCTCTGGATAAGGGCGTCTGCTAAATGCCGCAAATGGAAATGGAAATGTTAACAAAACCAATTTAATCTGACTTTAGCTTTAAGACATTGTATAATAAAGCTAGTAGCTACTTTATTAGAACATGGCTGACAGTTGTTGAGCTCAGTGTGGTCTTCTGCTGTTGTAGCCCATGCACCTCAAGATTTAATTTCTTGTGCAGTCCGAAATGCATTCCTGATCACTAAAATTGGAGTTGTAAAACTGTCGCTCAGTCGCTCATTTTATTGTGCTGCTGTGAATACACTCGAGAGACTATTATATGTTACAATCCCTGAATATTAGCTGTTTTACAAATAATTTAACCAGCACATCTAACACTTCCAGTGATCAAAATCACTGAAGTGTATTTTCAGCTCAGAAGTTCTTCCCTCTGTATTGGTGAGCTCTCTTTTAAGCCAGAGTGGGCAGGTAGCCCGGAATGGCCCAGATGGCCATAGTAAATACATCCCCCCTCCCTGAAATTTGTACTTGCTTGGAAAAGGATAGCCAATTCAGACCTGCTGCATATGCTATTCCAGGATAAAGGAGGACCAGAGAACAAATCGGGGCTATATAAGCATTGGGTTGTTGGATGAGCAGCAGGGTAGATAGGATGCAAAAATCAAACATTGAATCAGTTGGACCTCTTGCTGTACTGCATCTGCATGGCCAAAGAGATCAGTCAGTCAAGGGAGTCACACTGTGCATTGGTTTGGCAGAGCTGGTTATACGGGATCTGCTTATGCCAGATCATTTTGTGAGAAAATCAGAACCAGAATACTTTATTGATCCCATAGGGAAATTGTTTGGTTGCATTTGCTCACAGTAAAAGAAGAGAACAAGTGAAGATTAAATAAAAATAATAAATGTAAATAAATATACTTATTAAGGTATACACACGTGGACAAAATTGTTGGTACCCTTCGGTCAATGAAAGAAAAACTCACAATGGTCACAGAAAAAACTTTAATCTGACAAAAGTAATAATTAAAAAAAATTCTATGAATGTTAACCAATGAAAGTCAGACATTGCTTTTCAACCATGCTTCAACGGAACTATTTAAAAAAATAAACTCATGGAACAGGCCTAGACAAAAATTATGGTACCCCTAGAAAAGACTGAAAATAATGTGACCAAAGGGACATGTTAATTCAAGGTGTGTCCACTAATTAGCATCACAGGTGTCTACAATCTTGTAATCAGTCAGTGGGCCTATATATAGGGCTCCAGGTAGTCACTGTGTTGTCTGGTGACATGGTGTGTACCACACTCAACATGGACCAGAGGAAGCGAAGGAAAGATTTGTCTCAGGAGATTAGAAAGAAAATTATAGACAAGCATGATAAAGGTAAAGGCTATAAGACCATCTCCAAGCAGCTAGATGTTCCTGTGACTACAGTTTACAGCACATATTATTCAGAAATTTAAGATCAATGGGACTGTAGCCAACCTCCCTGGACGTGGCCGCAGGAGGAAAATTGATAACGAATCAAAGAGACGGATAATCCGAATGGTAACAAAAGAGCCCAGAAAGACTTCTAAAGAGATTCAAGGTGAACTCCATGCTCAAGGAACATCAGTGTCAGATCGCACCATCCGTCGTTGTTTGAGCCAAAGTGGACTACATGGGAGACGACCAACTGAGTACACCATTGTTGAAAACAAATCAAAAAAAGCTAGACTGGAATATGCCAAACTACATGTTGACAAGCCACAAAACTTCTGGGAGAATGTCCTTTTTGCCAAGGCACATCAGCTCTATGTTCACAGATGGAAAAATGAAGCATATCAAGAAAAGAACACGGTCCCTACTGTGAAACATGGAGGAGGCTCTATTATGTTCTGGGGCTGCTTTGCTGTATCTGGCACAGTGTGTCTTGAATCTGTGCAGGGTACAATGAAATCTGAAGACTATCAAGGGATTCTAGAGAGAAATGTGCTGGCCAGTGTCAGAAAACTTGGTCTCAGTCGCAGGTCATGGGTCTTGCAACAGGACAATGACCCAAAACACACAGCTAAAAACACCCAAGAATGGCTAAGAGGAAAACATTGGACTATTCTAAAGTGGCCTCCTATGAGCCCTGACCTCAATCCTATTGAGCATCTTTGGAAGGAGCTGAAACATGCCGTCTGGAAAAGACACCCTTCAAACCGGAAACAACTGGAGCAGTTTGCTTATGAGGAGTGGGCCAAAATAGGAACAGGAATCGTCTGATTGCAGTGAATGCCTCAAAAGTTTGTGCAACAAAATATTGTTAGGGGTACCATCATTTTTGTCTAGGCCTGTTCCATGAGTTCATTTTTTAAAATTATTCCATTGAAGCATGGTTGAAAAGCAATATCTTGGGTTAGGGTTAGGGACTTTCATTGGTTAACATTCATATAATTTTTATTTAATATTACTTTTGTCAGATTAAAGTTTTTTCTGTGACCATTGTGAGATTTTCTTTCATTGACCGAAGGGTACCAACAATTTTGTCCACGTTTGTACATAGGGAAATTAATGTGTAGCAGCATGAAATAGAATTTGTAGCAGCAGTGAAAATAGATGGCACAAAAAATCAGACTACAATAAGTTATAAAAGTTATTGCGCATTTAACTAATTACTATTACTATTGTTCTGAGATTATTGCACATAATTGCCCAAGGTATTAACAATATATAAGAAAAATAAACAAGGAGTAAGGAAGGACTCTGGCTCGAAGGATCGCTATCTGGCTCGAAGGACCAAAATGTAAGGAAGTTTCGCTATCTGGCTCGAAGGACCAAATGTAAAGAAGGTTATCTGGTGTACTCTGATCATGAGATTGTACCTCGCCCCAGCATGTCAGTAAAAACTTGGTACAGGATTCAGAACATTTAAACTTTACTGGGTTTAGGATTTGATCATGTGTAGTGGATTCTTGCGGTCATCTGCCAGCCGCTGTTTGATAGGTTCAGTGTTGCTCAGTGTTCTGGCCTTTTAGATCAGATTCACTTACTTATGTTTGAATATATTTTTGTGCATGAATATGTATGAAATTATTCTCATTAGTCTATTCTCTTCATTTCATAATGTTTCTCTGTATATGAGATCCTATTCAATCAGATTTCAGCCTTCACATTACGTGTTGCCGTAAGGCCAGCACTGTGAGCACAGCAGGCATTTTACTCTAAACTCTATGATGTTTGAAGCTATTGCTTCAGCCAATCAAATTGCTATTTTCTTACTCCCAGGCCTGCTTGCACGCTTCAGCATTTTCACGTCCTTTGACTGTATGGTCAGAATGTGGCAAGTTAGAGCTAGCAAAATGCATCTACTGCAAACAGTGCAAGCACCAATATATTCATGTAGCTTTAATAGCTATTTTTCATTTCACAATGGCTGACAGAGTAGAGGAAATTCATTTGGTCACAGATACACTTACAATGACATTTACAAGAAGGACTTTTCATGAAAAGCTGGACATTGTGTGGAAAGTTCAGCCAAAACAGTTGTCAAGCTTTTTTATGAACCATTTATACTTTTTCTTTCTCATAGTATTTGTACAAAGCACACAATTTGCCTTAATTTCAAATCCCCAGGAAAAATTAATGTTCAGAAGAAATGCACAAAAATGCATAGAAAACCCGGGGTCATTTTATAAGGATAATATTGATGCATCTGCTAGAGAAGATTAAAGTGGGCGGCGCAACTCTGGACATGTTTAATTAAATAATTTGTAATTGTATAGCGCACATTTATCTCAAAGCAGCTTTACCGAGATAAAGGGGTATTAAAGTTGTATAAAAGAATGTTTACATTTAGTGCCTTTAAGTTTGTTCCTTATAATTGTAAGTTTATTGCTAATGAGCAAGCCAGTGGTGACTGTGGTAAGGAAAAAAATCCCTGAGATGGTATGATGGAGACAATAGAATTGTGTTCAAAGGTTGTTATAGCATTCAGTCTCACTGCATAAGATACCTGTCTGTCATGCAGTGCTCTTTTATACATACATATGTGTGTGTGTGTGTGTGTGTGTGTGTGTGTGTGTGTGTGTGTGTGTGTGTGTGTGTGTGTGTGTGTGTATGTATGTATGTATGTATGTATATATATATGTGTATATATATATATACACAGTGTTGGGCAACGTTACTTTTAAAAGTAATGCATTACAATATTGAGTTACTCCCCAAAAAAGTAACTAATTACGTTACTTAGTTACTTTTTATGGAAAGTAATGCGTTATATTACTTTTGCGTTACTTGTATCTCTTTCACGCCTTACAGGTGTAACAGGTGTAATATAGATAATTACCATTAAGAAATAAGTTATATTAGGGCAAAAGACATGTCTTAAACATTTAAAATGTTTAATAACTTCTTAGAGAACAATAAGATGATCGACTAACTTTTGACCACAAGGCTGAACACTTTCCAGTCGCACTTCTGTACACTGCTTTTCAATCTGCCTTCGCCGTCAGGAATGTAACGTGCAATTCCGTAAATATGACCTCGTCCTCGTCTACATCATTCTCTGCTTCATCATCAGCTTGAAACATTCTGAACGCTTTTACAAAGTTCGCGCTATTATCAGTGACCGTGGCAGTTTATCTTCCCACAAAAAGCAAATGAGCTGTGAATTTGCTCTCTCTCTCCGCTGCGATGGTATCGTACATGTGTCTCCCACGGAAAACTTTTATTCTGAGCAGTCAATAGATCTGCAGTGGTGGAAAGTCGGCAAAAGTTTTCTATATTTCTGTCTCCATTTCCATATATGCAACATTGCATAATGTTACATATATTCAACATTATACACACACACATACACACACACACACACACACGCACACATCTGTAGTGCTGTGCTTTGCATGCAGATGTTTTTTTTTTTTTTTTTTTTTTAAGTGGTATTTTTTTGCAGTTGACAAGAGCTTTTCACCAACACATAATCTACACTTAACCATTATTCCTTTCTCCTTTTCCTCGACTACTTCAAAATAATAAGAATACTTCCATCACAGTAATGTAATCCCTAGTTTGCCATCTCCGCTTCTGACCAGCTTCTGTTCCCGCTGCTCGCATGTATGAGTGCGCGATTCTACGTGACTACGTTCATTTTAATTCAGTATTTATTTTTTTATGCAAAATAATTTAATTGAAAAGTAACTCGCATTACTTTTTTAAAAAAGTAACTCAGATATTAGTGTGTTAATTTATAAAGTAACGCGCTACTTTACTCGTTACTCCAGAAAAGTAATATTATTACGTAACGCACGTTACTTGTAACGTGTTACCCCCAACACTGTGCATATATACCTGTATATATATATATATATATATATATGCATTTCTCTAATATTGCTGATTTCTTTAGCAGTGACATCATAATTGTGGTATTAAGAGGTGGATTGACTCAGGTAAAACAGCTCTGAAGGCCTAGTTTTAAAATGCCCTGCCTGCCACTGCTCCCACTTGAACAATCAGGAATTACACACATTACATCAGCCGCACACACAGGTACACAAACACATGCATACCATAGTAAGTGGGAGACAGAAACATAGGAAACACTAGAATTGAGAAAAAAAGAAAAACACTAGCAAGTCGGAAACATAGAGTCTGACCCAGACAACGACAGCTGGTTTTATGAAAAAGGAGTACAAATCTTGGTCAAAACTATCTAAACAGGAGAGATAAATAAAACGTTTTTAAAGAGAGGGGGGCAATCATGATCAGAGCTCAGGCAACATGCACATATAGAGAAAGTTTGAATTTAAATGGAGTGACCATGGCAAGATAGTGATGGCTTCTTTTTTAGTGGATGTTTTGTTTTTGAAAAGTGCACTGGAAAAAACTAACAAAAAATCTGGAACATATTTGAGATTCTGCCTGTTTCCTATGTCTTCCTCCACACCCTCACACATCAAATTCAGCACCTTCTTAATAAAATTATTAAAAAAAAATTTTTTTATTATGCTCTCTAAAGATTAATAATGTGGAATAGAAGTGAATCTCTTCCAAATATTATTTCAGCCAACCCAACTTTTGCCATGAAGCCAAAATGATAAAGCATGTTAATAAAACTGCATTTGCAGATAACAATGTGCCCAGGTCAACCATGTATTTTAAAGTGGCAACTGGAAGTATACTTCAAGGAGTACAATAGAGAGAGTTTGTGGACTAAATACATGAATTGTACACAATTGTGCATTAAGAAAAATAAGTTTGCCAAGATTCAACCTTTACCTCAATCTACAAAGCCACAGCTGATAATTTGCCTTCATACCACTCTGTCCTCTACATCTGCCTCTTTCAATACAACTACCTGCATGTTTTCCCACACCACATCCATAAACCTCTACACCAAACCAAACCATCTCAATCGCACCTCGCACCTCTCACCTTGACTTTCATTCCCCTTCTCTACAGGCTCATCTCAACCTGCTCCCTACTCTCACCACAAATCACAATATCATTTGAAAACATAATCCTTCATGGACACTCCTGTCTGACCTTGTCTGTCAACCTATCAATCACCACTGAAAACGAGAAAGGGCTCAGAGCCGATTCTTGATGCAATCCCACATGCACCTTGAACCAGTCTGTTGTTCCTACTGCACATCTCACTGCTGTCACATTGTCCTCATGAAAGTCCTGCACCACCGTCACACTTCTGTGCCACACTGGACTGCCTCATGCAATGCCACAACACCTCTTTTGGCACCCTGTCACCCTGTCTTCCTCGGCATGAAACCATACTGTTACTCACAGATTGTCACCTCACCCTAGCTTCCACTACTCTTTACCATAACTTCATGGTGTGACTGATCAACTTTATTCCCCCGTAGTTACTGCAAGTCTGCACATCCCCTTCATTTTAAAAAATCGGTACCAGCACACGTCATCCCTCAGGCATCTTCTCACGTTGCAAAATTCTTCTATTGGTATGTCATCAGGGCCAACTGACTTTCCACTCTTAGCTGCTCTCACTTCTTCCTTACTAATCCTGTACCCCTCCTGCTTCACCATCACATCATCCAACCTTCTCTCTTTCATTTTCTTCATTTATCAGCTTTTCAAAATACTCCCTCCACCATCTCAACACACTTTTCTCACTAGCCAACACATTTCCATCTACATCCTTTATTGCGCTAACTTGCAGAACATCCTTCCCTGCTTGGTCCCTCTGCCTGGCCAATCGCTACAAATCCTTTTCTCCCAATTGTGTCCAATTGCTTACTTTTTTTTCATCTCTCTGCCAATCCCAATTCTGTTTCACCAACCTCATTCTCCTTACACTTTCCTGCACTTACTCATTCCACCACCACATCTCTTTGTCTTCCTTTCTCTTTCCAGATGTCATGCCAAGTACCTTTCTAGCTGTCTCGCTTATCACTTCTGCAGTAGTTACCCATTCATCCAGCACCTCTTCACCACCATTTAGCCCCCTGTCTGACCTCTTCCCTAAATCTCTCACTACTGTCTTCCTCCTTTAGTTTCCACCATCATATTATTTTTTCAGTCCTCATTCTCCTCCTCCTCTCCTTCACTTCCAAAGCCATCCTACAGACCACATCCAATGCTGCTTAGCTACAATATCCCCTGCCAACACCTTATAGTCTTCAATCTCTTTCATGTTGCATCTTCTGCATAAAATGTAGTCCACCTGTGTGCACCTTCCTCTACTCCTATATGACACCATATGCTTCTCCTTCTTCCTAAAATATTCACCACAGCCATTTCTATCCTTTTTGCAAAATCAATCACCATCTGCCCTTCCACATTCTTCTCCTTAAGGCCATACCTACCCATCACGTCATCATCACCTTCTCCAAAGTATTTCTCTCCTAGGTACACTCTTTTTCTTTAAAAAACCCCTCCCATGCCCATGGCTTTACTTCCTTTCCATTTGGTCTCCTGAACACACATGTCTCCCTTTCTCCGCTACATCATATCAGCCAACATTCATAGTGCCCAACCTAACCTCCAATCTCCTAGACTTCTCCTTTCCCTGCTGTCTCTGTAGACGTCTTTCCCCTCTCCTTCTCCTTCTTTGGCCAACAGTAGCCCAATTCCACCGATGCCTTTTTAGCTAAAAAAATACCTGTGGCGCTCGTTGGTAACCCAGGTATCGACCGATCCGGTATGAAATTTGGGTTTGTGATCCGCATATTTGATTTGGCACATTGTATGCTGGATGTTCTGCCTAACACAACCCTCCCCATTTATCCAGGCTTGGAATCGGCACTAAGAGTGCAATGGCTTGTGCAACCCTAATGGCTGGATTTTTCATTACCAAACACCAAACGGTTGATTACTTTAAAACTAAACTTCATTTGGGAGATCACAGGGACATGTACAATATCTCACAAAATTAAGTACACCCCTCACATTTCAGCAACCATTTTAGAATAAGACACTACTATAGAAATGAAACTTGGATATATTTTAGAGTAGTCAATGTGCAGCTTTTTTTAGCAATCCTAACTCAACATACAGCCATTATTGTCAAAATTGCTCATAACAAAAGTGATTGCATTCTAAGTGATAACAGATGTATATCCTGTAACCATGCAAAGCAACATAATCTATTCATTATGCTCATATTTTTTCTGATTGAGAGAATCATACAAATTTGTGTATCTTGTATTAAAGCAGTTAAAAGTTGGTTCTTTGAGCACAATTCTCTCATACTGACCACTGGATGTTCAACATTGCACCTCATGGCAAATAACACTCTGAGGATTTGAGAATTAGAATTGTTGCTCTCTATAAAGAAGGCCTGGGCTATTATAATAACGGTAACCCTGAAACTCAGTAACCGTATAGTTGCCATGGTCATACAAAGGTTTTCCAATACGTTTTCCACTCTGGACAGGCCTCGCAAGGGTCACTCAAAGCTGTTGTGAAATTTTCTTTGCTCAGTTCAGAATAATTTGCCCTGAAGTCTTGCAGGTTTTGAGTCCAGATAGACTTTATTAACACAGTAACAAAATTGAATAATGTTTGCAAACACCACTCCAGAATCCAGTTTTGCACTCATATTTACCCTCCTGAAGCTGTTCACCAAATTCCATGCATGTCTTGTATTTTTAGACAAAGAATTTTTACCATGTGGTTGCTCCTGAAGGGTGATCAGTAACTCCCACTAACTCCCAGTAAATACTTATTTCAAGCCTCTGTATGTAAGGACAAGGTCCTTTTCTTTACTTATTTTCTACACTTGAAATAGTTCACTCTGTTTTAAGCACAATCCACATGTAGTCAAATAATTAATATTGAAGTACTGTTCTCTAATGAATGGTAATATTTATATGCATTACCTTGATCCAGGATCAATGAATATAGTTTACAAAAGCTGGCTTCAAAAAACAGAATAAGTGCTGCTTGCATTGCTTAGAGGATGCAGAAGCTGAAGGTCTGCTTGTCAGTGCTCAGACTGTACGCCGCACACTGCAACAAGTTGGTTTACATGGCCATTGTCAAAGAAGGAAGCCTCTTCTGAAGCCGACTCACAAGAAAGCCTGCAAACAGTTTGCTGAAGAATTACTGGAACCATGTCCTAAGGTCTGATGAGAGTAAGATAAACTTGTTTGGCTCAGATGGTGTCCAGCCTGTGTGGTGACGTCCTGGTGAGGCGTATCAAGAAAATTGTATCTTGCCTACTGTCAAGCATGGTGGTGAAAGCTTCATAGTATGGGGCTACATGAGGACTGCTGGTACTGGGGAGCTGCAGTTCATTGAGGGGAAGCATGGATTCCAGCATGTACTGTATCATTATGAAGCAAACAACAGTTTGCTGTCAAACAACAGTTTTCCAAAATTATAATGACCTCAAACACACTTCCAAGATGACAATGCCTTGCTGACGAAGCTGAAGATAATTGAGTGGCCAAGTCAAGTCAAGTTTATTTATATAGCGCTTTTCCCAACAGACATTGTCTCAAAGCAGCTTTACAGAAATCAACAGTCAAGGTGAATGGTGTGCATTTATCCCTGATGAGCAGCCATGGCGACTGTGGCAAGGAAAAACTCCCTTAGATGTTATGAGGAAGAAACCTTGAGAGGAACCAGACTCAAAAGGGGAACCCATCCTCATTTGGGTGACATCAAGAGTTTGATCATAAATCTTTCAACAATACAGAACACTGGAGAGTGAGAACTAACATGAGTACTGGAGTATAAGATTATAAGTAAATGTTCTTTCTACAGTCTTTGGTATAAAAGTAGGAGCTACTGAGCCCAAAAGTATGTCCCCAAACCTGAGCACTTTTGGGGATCCTCAAGCGGAAGGTGGAAAAGCGCCACGTGTCTAACATCAAGCAGCTACGTGATGTTATTATGGAGGAGTGGAAGAGGATCCCAGCAACAACCTGTGCAGCTCTGGTAAATTCCATGCCCAGGAGTGTTAAGGCAGTGCTAGATAACAATTGTGCTCACACAAAATACTGACACTTTGAACACAGTTTTGACATGTTCACTTAGGGTGTGCTCACTTTAGTTGCCAGTTATTTAGACAATAATGGCTGTATGTTGAGTGTTTTCAGGACAGTAAATCTGTACTGTTATTCAAACTGCCCATTGACTACTCTAAATTATATCAAATTTTCATTTCTAAAGTATTGTCTCTTGAGAACACATAATAAAATAGTTGCTGCAATGTGAGGGATGTACTCACTTTTGTAAGATACTGTATGTGAATATTTGATCTGTAAACTGGTTGCATATATCAGATTTCTTTCATGACTCAGACAAAGAAAAGCTGTTGCATCATTGTTTATTTAATTAACTTTAGGCTTTAAAGAAAGACAGTGCCTGTTACACGGCTTGTATATAAACAGTAGCCTACCAAGAAAGTCATTGTTCACTGTCTTCCTCCGTCCTTTCACAACAATTTATCTCGAGAGTTTTTCATTTGGCATCGTCGTGCGTTTAAAAATCACCATCGGTGGAAGCTTTTCTCCCGATGCCATGCAGCTCAGAACACAGGTGAAGTGCGTGAGAGGCAGGTCAAACGTCAGAGGAACCTCATCCATATTTATGATGTGGTGCGGCCCGATTCACTGGGAGCACGCGCGATTTAATATAAGAGTATAATTGGTTCACCTGAACCCGTTCCGCAATTTCATTGGTCTAATGTTATGGGGCTCAGGTTTTTGGCATGAAGCTTGTGAAACCGGGAAAAACCCAGGAAAAATCCATAAATTAGCCGCTTCATTGTTTAAGCCAAAGCAGGGTTCAAAGCGTGGGAAAAAAGTAGAGGCTTATAGTCCGGAAAATACGGTGTGTGTGTGTGTGTGTGTGTGTGTGTGTGTGTGTGTGTGTGTGTGTGTGTGTATGTATGTATGTATGTATGTATATATATATATATATATATATATATATACAGTGAGGAAAATAAGTATTTGAACACCCTGCTGTTTTGCAAGTTCTCCCACTTAGAAATCATGGAGGGGTCTGAAATTGTGATCGTAGGTGCATGTCCACTGTGAGAGACATAATCTAAAAAAAAAAAATCCAGAAATCACAATGTATGATTTTTTTAACTATTTATTAGTAAGATACAGCTGCAAATAAGTATTTGAACACCTGAGAAAGGCAATGTTAATATTTGGTACAGGAGCCTTTGTTTGCAATTACAGAGGTCAAACGTTTCCTGTAGTTTTTCACCAGGTTTGCACACACTGCAGGAGGGATTTTAGCCCACTCCTCCACACAGATCTTCTCTAGATCAGTCAGGTTTCTGGCCTGTCGCTGAGAAACACAGAGTTTGAGCTCCCTCCAAAGATTCTCTATTGGGTTTAGGTTTGGAGACTGGCTAGGCCACGCCAGAACCTTGATATGCTTCTTACAGAGCCACTCCTTGGTTATCCTGGCTGTGTGCTTCGGGTCATTGTCATGTTGGAAGACCCAGCCTCGACCCATCTTCAATGCTCTAACTGAGGGAAGGAGGTTGTTCCCCAAAATCTCGCAATACATGGCCCCGGTCATCCTCTCCTTAATACAGTGCAGTCGCCCTGTCCCATGTGCAGAAAAACACCCCCAAAGCATGATGCTACCACCCCCATGCTTCACAGTAGGGATGGTGTTCTTGGGATGGTACTCATCATTCTTCTTCCTCCAAACACGTTTAGTGGAATTATGACCCAAAAGTTCTATTTTGGTCTCATCTGACCACATGACTTTCTCCCATGACTCCTCTGGATCATCCAAATGGTCATTGGCAAACTTAAGACGTGCCTGGACATGTGCTGGTTTAAGCAGGGGAACCTTCCATGCCGTGCATGATTTCAAACGATGACGTCTTAGTGTATTACCAACAGTAACCTTGGAAACGGTGGTCCCAGCTCTTTTCAGGTCATCGACCAGCTCCTCCCATGTAGTTCTGGGCTGATTTCTCACCTTCCTTAGGATCATTGAGACCCCACGAGGTGAGATCTTGCATGGAGCCCCAGTCCGAGGGAGATTGACAGTCATGTTTAGCTTCTTCCATTTTCTAATGATTGCTCCAACAGTGGACCTTTTTTCACCAAGCTGCTTGGCAATTTCCCCGTAGCCCTTTCCAGCCTTGTGGAGGTGTACAATTTTGTCTCTAGTGTCTTTGGACAGCTCTTTGGTCTTGGCCATGTTAGTAGTTGGATTCTTACTGATTGTATGGGGTGGACAGGTGTCTTTATGCAGCTAACGACCTCAAACAGGTGCATATAATTTAGGATAATAAATGTAGTGGAGGTGGACATTTTAAAGGCAGACTAACAGGTCTTTGAGGGTCAGAATTCTAGCTGATAGACAGGTGTTCAAATACTTATTTGCAGCTGTATCATACAAATAAATAGTTTAAAAATCATACATTGTGATTTCTGGATTTTTTTTTTAGATTATGTCTCTCACAGTGGACATGCACCTACGATGACAATTTCAGACCCCTTCAGGATTTCTAAGTGGGAGAACTTGCAAAATAGCAGGGTGTTCAAATACTTATTTTCCTCACTGTATATATATATATATATATATATATATATATATATATATATATATAT
>JAAIIK010020256.1:211999-278505 GCA_014706435.1 Silurus glanis
TATATATATATATATATATATATATATATATATATATATATATATATATATATATATATATATATAAGAAAAAAATAATGTAAGTTATGTTTTGAGATCAAACACACAATCACCATTCAATCATCATTAGTTTTCCTATGAATTCTACAAGTTTGTTTTCAGATACTTTTATACCATGGCACACTGAAGTTGCTTTCTGGTTTTCTTACAAGTGTCTCTTTTACAGCAAAATCAGACAAGAACAGCCAAGATCTGGAGCATTTGGACTTTAAAATAGTGGTGGAGCCTAAAGATAGCCAATCCTTCACCATCATACTAGTTGCCTCATCAAGGCAAGAGAAGTCAGCCTGGACTAGTGACATCAGCCAGGTATGTCTCCCTGCATTTACTTCTGTTAATTGGCTCACACAGCTTAAGAATACAATCTCACCTTAAATTTTCTGCAGGGTAAAACCTTCAACCTCCTCCCCTCTTTTCCACAGTGCATTGACAATATTCGTTGCAATGGACTTATGATGAACGCTTTTGAGGACAACTCAAAAGTCACTGTACCACAGATGATCAAGTAGGAATCCACTGTAAAACATTCTTGGGAGCATTCAATAGACAAGGCTTAATGATAATAATTGTAATGCTTTTATATTACTTTAAAATGTTTCTAACAAATAAGAAAACATTTGATATTTTAAACAAAATAATTATTCATAATTTTATGAATAACCCGTGACACTCAATAACAAACCCTCTAAAACAAACTACATTTTAAGAAGCAATGTGATAGAATTGAACTTCTGTATGTTGGGAAGTTTATTGTTCAACTTCCCACTAAATACATCCAAAACACTGCTAACTAAATGCGAGTTCCTTTGATTCAATTCAATTTTATTTCCACAGTGCTTTTCACAACATTGTTTTAATGTCTTTACAGAATGTGAAATTTCTTAAACAAAACTGTAATTATAAGTGAACTATGTATATTTACTGTATCCTTGATGAGCAAGCCTTAGGAGACTTTGATGGTATGAAGAAGAAACCTTCAAAAAAAAGTGAACCAGACTCAATACAGGACCCCTCCTCATTTGGGTGACATCAGGAGTGTGCCTATAAAATAAAAACAATACAAACACTGGAGAGTGAGAAATATCATGAGCAAATTAGTTATTGATTATGATTAATGCCCTTTCTACAGTCGGAAGTTACACTGCTTAAAATAGCTAGCTTTGGGTCAGTTGACTTTTAAAATGCTTTGCTTGTGGTTGAAATGCAAATAAGAAACCTAATTAGACCTAAATGTCGGTAAAGCCTGTAAGTTAATATATGGTAGGAAATTAAAATATTTGTGTAGGATAAGGTTCTGTAGGTCACCACTTATCATTGTTACTGGCTTTACACTTGAATGTATGTATGTTATACACACAATGTTACATATATTTCTATCAAAAAACATTTGCATGTGTATTCTGGGTTTAGATCTGATGCCAGTCTTTACTGCGATGATGTGGATATCCGCTTCAGTAAGATGATGAACTCATGCAAAGTGTTGCAGATCCGCTATGCCAGTGTGGAACGGTTACTGGAGCGGCTGACCGATCTGCGCTTCTTGTCTATTGACTTTCTCAACACTTTTTTGCATTCATATCGCGTTTTTACCACCGCAGACGTTGTACTCGACAAGCTCATTGCCATCTACAAGAAGCCCATCAGTGCCATCCCAGCTCGGTGGGTCTAGCATGTGGTTTGCTTATGCTATAATGTGGCACATAAAACATGACGATATTACTGATAATTAATGGAAACCTGAGGATCTTGTTACCATGTTGTAATTTGTATAATAGAGCATGGAGCCCTAAGCATTTTCCCAGCTCATGAGATGTATAAAAGGAAATCCATTTGAAAAAAAAAATTACATGCAGCAAAGATGTTACTAAAACTAAATCTAACTAAAAGATTATCACTTTGTCACTAGTACTGAGAAGTCTGTGATGTGAGGCCATGTACGATTGACGAAGTGCTATTTCTGGATTAGTTCTATCATTTAACTTGGGATTATTCTGGAATTTCTTTATGAAATTATTTATAAGAAATTAGTTAGCAGATAATTCAGAAGTTGGTAATTGCATGCTTCATTTAATCTTATACATACATTTATTTAAATAAACTGTTTTTTAGTGTTCAATTTGAGAAAACATTGGGGTAAGTTTACTTTTGGCGAAATGAGTGTGAAGATGCTAGCAAACTAAGCAGGTAACTGGTAATCAGATAATATAAATGTTGAATTAAAATAATAAGAATGTTGAGAAGTGTTTTATAATGAACACTGAGCATAAATTTATTTTATTATGTAATAGTGTGTGATTGATTGATAAGATAGTTTGCTTCCCAGTGTAATGGCCTAGTTGCCCAGTTTTTTCTTTTTTTCGTTGTTGTGTTTTTTCTTCTTATTTTTCTAGTTAGTAGTTTTTTATAGATACTTTTACTTTTTTACTCTTAGTGAAGTCAAATTATTATTATTTTTTGCTACTGTTTGAGTAAGTATTATTTTAAAGTAGCAATACCTTTATATAAACAGGTTCCCTGGTGGTCTAGTGGTTAGGATGCGGCGCTCTCACCGCTGCGGCCCGGGTTCGATCCCCGGTCAGGGAACCAACCCCAGCCACTTTCAGTGCCGGTCCCAAGCCCGGATAAATTGGGGAGGGTTGCGTTAGGAAGGGCATCCAGCGTAAAAACATGTGCCAAATCAAACATGCGGGGGATCCGCTGTGGCGACCCCTAACGGGAGAAGCCGAAAGAAAGTAAAAGTAATACCTTTATATGAACACAAGTTTTGCTTACTTTATGCACCTCTGGACTCAGATGTTCAGATTAGATGTGGCTACAATCATCTAAGAACATGCATATGAAAGCCAAAAGAACAAGATCAAAATATGGCAGCTCGCAATCATCATAAATGTCACAAGTGGTAGTATTTTAAAATATATTTATTGAATACATGAATAAGAAAAGATTAATTAAAAAATAGATTCTTAGTGGTAAAATTAAATGTAATTTAAAACACATACATTATTAAAAAAGGACCTGCTAAAAGGGTAACACCTATTGCACTGTACCATTTTAGTTTGGAAGAGTGACAAGGAAAGCAGTGATACATGTGTTTGAGAGGTTGGCACCTTGGGGTAGTGGGGACGATTCTTCAGTTCCCCATGTTTAATCCTCAGTTCATGTTTTTTGCAGTTTCATGTGGCATGTCTAGTTCTCTCCTACCACACCTAAAATATGTCACACTAAATGTCCCTGAATTTAGATATTAAATCAAGCTCTAATTTTAAGATATTAATATGTTTGTTGTGCAGTGTCTGTGTGCATCTGTATGAAGATCTGACTATATGAGCTGACCGCTAGCTATGGAGATTATGGTGTTTGGTGGCATATAGGAACTTTGTTACACATACACAATAGTCAAGTCAAGTTTATTTCTATAGCGCTTTTCACAACAGACATTGTTTCAAAGCAGCTTTACAGAATTTAAAAGTTAAGGTGAATGATGTGTATTTATCCCTGATGAGCAGCCATGGCGACTGTGGAAAGGAAAAATTCTCTTAGATGCTATGAGGAAGAAACCTTGAGAGGAACCAGACTCAAAAGGGAACCCATCCTCATTTGGGTGATATCAAGAGTGTGATAATATATCTTTAAACAATACAGAACACTGGAGAGTGAGAACTAACATGAGCACTGGAATGTGTGATTGGGTAATGTCCTTTCTACAGTCTTATACAGTCATTTGAGATAATGGAACCAGGAGCTACTGAGCAACTCAAAAAATAGCTCAACATTTGCGATCATCATAGATCCAACACCAGCTTCTCTATGCCAGAGCCTTTAATAGCATGTTTGATGGTTGAAACATGTTTAAAAAAGTTGGGACAGGGCCATGTTTACCTCTGTGTAGCATCCCGTCTCCTTTTAACAACAGTGGATATATGTCTTGCAACTGAGGAGAACATTTATACTGGGGTTCTGTAAGAAACTATATACATACAGAGGTTACACAAGCACAAACACCCACTCAATAATATACCAGTTACCCAATGAAAACAGTAACTACATTTTATGACATAACCTGAACGATTCTGCATGTCAATTCTTACAATGTCCACTGGAGAGTGCTACTAGCACATGGATGCTGTTTAACCGTGCATAACAACCTGAGCATGTGACAAACAGCGGATCACTGCAGGTTAATAATTATCTTCGAATAGCATTCACTTACAGTCTACACTAGCAATATACATGGCAATAAGCTAAATAGGAGGATTAACAAAGCCAGAATGTTTCTAATCAGATATTCTTAAACCCCCTGGAACGCATTAGTGATTTTCCCACATAGCACAGGTAATATACAGTCAATACTCACTTCCAACACATGCATGTACACAATAACTCAACAAAAACTAAAACCCAATAGCAATTCAGTGTGGAAGTATATGGTAGACTGAAGGTGGTGGACTTTCTCACACCCGTGCGATCTGCTTCCAGCTCAACTCGTGCATAAGCACAGGACGCCAAGGTAACATTGTTCGCTTTAATTGGTGGGATTATCCGGGACATTCACGACCATCTGGGCCTTTTGTACATGGTCATGCACATGAACACTATGCCCCATCTCTTCTCATTGCGACGGCCAATCTTGATAACATATGGGCCGAAACAGTCCATGCCCGTTGAGTAGAATGCAGGTTTGAAGTACCTCTGTCTGGTAAAAGGTAGGTCAGCCATGAGAGGAACTTCTGGATGACCCCTTCAATTCCTGCATTCTATACACTGCTGCTGCAGTGTATAATTATAAATATATAATTATATATTTTTATACAGTGTATAATTATAAATATATAATTATAAATAATTAATTCGGGACTTTGTCTGGCCCCTGACTGTCTTCTGTGACTGCTGGTGCTAGGCCGGGTCTCTAGAGCAGACACTTGGGGTTCACGGTCCATAACAGGTCTTTCTATACTCATCTGAACACTTTTGGATTTTGCAGAAGCTCTGGAGACATAACAACTATCTCTTCCTTTGTCCATGACATGCCTCTACAACAGGGACTGCATGCCGTGCCAAAGGGAAGCACCTGCCATTGATACACATTGAGATGTTACTCTGGCTTCAAATCTCTCCACATAAAATGAAGTAAGGGCATGTCATCAGGGAGCAGCCTCACCTGGTAAAACATACCTTTGATGTTGCTGCTTATGGCTATGCAGTGCTCACAGAAGTGAAGTAGCAGTGCCAGAAATTATGGACCTAACGTGGGCCCTGGAAAAAGGAACTGATTTAGGTTGTGACTCTCGTACTTGAAAGAACAGTTATAGACAATCAGGTTCTTCCCATTATGCTTCACCATGTGGTGGGGAATGTACAATGATTTATTAGAGTTCTGACCTCTCCTGGCTCCGGAATTACTGCATAGCCAGCCTCCTTTAGCTTAGTGATTTCTGCCTGGTAGGCAGACGTCTGATCTGAAGTCCTTAGATTTCTCTCAACACTCCTAAGCTGAAAAATAACAGTTTCTTTGTGCATGGTTAAGTGTGGCATGCTCTCTACCCAAAGGAGTGGCAATGCATAACGCATGATCCCGTCTTTTTCTGCCATTTTGTTTTCTCCTGTAACAGTCTGACGGCTTCCTGATCCAGCTTGGATCGTGTCACGATCCTTTCACTGTGATAGAGGATTCTATCCATTTGTCATAGTCTGTCAACATGTGCAAACAGTTCAGAGTTGCGGCAGACAAGTTGTGAGTAAGCACCAGTGCACATTTACCCCATATTTAATCTCATGAGTGGGGCCCTGAAGTGTCCATCCTAGGCGGTTCTTAACCACTCTAGGTCCGCCTGGTGGGCCTAGCTGAACAGGTTCAATGGTTGTGACAAGATGCCGGCAGTCTGAACCAATCAACAGCACGGGTTGTACCTTATCCATCTGTTGCATTAGAAGACCAGCTAGATGTCGATTCTGCAAGGATGTCACAGAGTAGATATGTTCTGCAAGGCCTAGTCTCTCAGCTGGAGGAGCACCTCTAGTGAGGAATCTCTTGTGAGGGTTGGACACAGGAGACACTGTGAAAGAAACAGCCGTTCCGTAAAGTACCTGCTGATCCTGCCTCGCTGTCCACAGGGCCAGGTCCTCTGGCTGTCCTTTGAGGTTCAACTGCTAAGCTCAGCATGAAGGAGAATGGTCCTTTCCAACCCATCATCCAGAACTGCACATGTCTTCATTGAAGCATCCCCATTGTTTATAATTATCATACTCACTTTCAGCAGTACCTTGTGGCTGCTGATTGAATGGTCCACATATAAGATATCCTTTGTGGTACTCACAAGGCAAGAGTTCTCTTTAGGTTCAGAGTTGGCACTGTATTCACAGCTCACTCATTCATCTTATGCAACATAAGGTGTCTCCTGTTGTCTCAGGGTGCATCTGGCCGCATTATGATTGTGGCCACACCGCCAACACCTGTTATTTTTCCAAATCCAGGACTCTTTCTGGGTTCTAGTCAGCTCTTTGAAGTTGGGGCATCCATTAAGGAAATGACTAGCACTGTCACAATAAGGGCAGTAAGCCCATGACTTTCCTCTGTGACTGCTAACAGGTCTTTCGATACTCATCAGAACACTTATGGATTTTGCAGAAGGTCGGAGACATAACAACCATTTCTTCCTTTGGTTGAGGGTAGTGGAGCGCTAGTATCCTGGAAGTATCATCCTTAACCTGGACCTCATACTCTAACCAATCTGCAAAGTCAAAAAGAGTAGGTTATTCTGGATGGATAAACATACCTATTAAAACTGGTTCTGAGCTTGTGAGGAAGTTTGCATGTAGCCTGGACACGTGCAAAACACATTCCAATTCAGCTGCCCCTTCTGACCCCACCTGCTCCAGCCTACTCACTAATGAATGCACACAGAGCGCAAAAAGCTTAAATGTTTTAACATCTCCTGACCTGATGGTAGGACTTTCTAGTACTTTGTCAATGTTCTGCAGAACAAGCTTGTGTGGTTGGCCGTACATCTTTACCAAAGCTTGCATAGTGTCTGTGTAGGGTCTCACAGAGTTACAATCTGACTTAGCTACCAATAGTGCTTCTTCAATCATTAAATGATCAATCAGGATCTGGTACTTGAAGCGTTCCTTCGCGTCTTTTGGGAGAAAGTTCCCTAGTGCTATCCGAAGTCTTGAGAACTGTCTTAAGTTTGTTGACATTAAGGCGGGTATAGTAGGCACAGGTCCCCGGTAAGTCCTCTTTTGCATGTGTCCCATCTCGTCTCGCTTTGCTGCCCTAGGTCGCCATGGTAAATAAAACTCACCTGAGGAATGCCAGTTTCGGAATGGAGGAGCATCATCGTGGTGAGGGACAGCTTCAGCTGGCTGTGGTGAGGGTGTACAGGACACCTGTGTGGTGGCATGATGGCTCTTGGTAACACACACTGGCTCTAACTTGGGTTGAAGGAGGAAGTCCTTAATAAATAGCTAAATCTGCTTAGATAAATCTGCTTAGGTAAACACCGCCAGGATACACTGCAGGCTCCCTCTGCATGGTCGATAGATGCTGATTGTATGTGGGTATTCCTGTGAGTCACCGCTGCTGTCCGCTTCAAGCTTAACTCGTGCATAAGCACAGGATGCCAAGGTATCGTCCAATCCTATTGGTTGGGATCATTCGGGCCTTTTGTACACAATTGCTAGAGTTTTGGTAAAGGATGTTTGGTAAAGGAAGTTTTGACCAATGAACATTGTCACAGAGTAGCTTTACATAAGTAAATCGATTATGAATATAACCTTAAATTAAAATTCATTCATATGAGTTTAGAACCGTCGACAAACAGTGATTATACACATAAGAGTAAAGGGGGCGGTCGAGGGGGCGACAGAAATTCCAGTTCACAAGGATAGCAGACATCCAAACATTCCAGTTCACCGAAATACTCTATAATCCTGATCCAACTAAATTTGTTCCTGTACCTAATAGAAACATGTTCACAAAAGGCTTGACAAAACAAATATGCTTTCACCTAGTCTTAAACACTGAGACTGTGTCTGAATCCCAAACACAAATTGGAAGGCCATTCCATAACTGTGCGGCTTTGTAAGAGCAGCTGCTACGCTTTGTCTTTTTTTGTTTATTTTATATACAGTGGTACCTCGACATACGAGTTTAATTCGTTCCGTAACCTTGCTCGTATGTCAAATTGCTCGTATTTCAAAGCAAATTTCCCCATTGAAATTAATTGAAATGCCATTAATCCGTTCCAGCCCACAAAATGCCACCCCAGTTGTTTTTGTTACGTGTTTTTGAATGAGAAAAATGTATTTATAAATGACAAATATTGTATAAAAACATAATAAAAGAGAATGTAAAGATATAATAAGGTTTTATTCAGTGTATTTTCCTTGGAGATGAGACGACTTGAGCTAACGAAAACGCCGGTGGAGTGTGTGTGTGTGTGTGTGTGTGTGTGTGTGTGAGTGAGTGTGCGGAGGGGGGGGGGGGGGGTGGTAGAGGCGATAAGCGGAGGCGGAGGGAAAACTCGTTTTTTTACTATCACTCCTGTACACTACGTATCCCTAAACTTTAAAATTTTTACTTTTTCTTCTTTGCTTATCTTAATTTTCGTTACAATCTTCGCTTTCTGGCTTCGATTCGCCATCTAGCAGCGGCGTCTCGAGCTCGTATCTCAAGTTTTTGCTCGCGTATCAAAGCAAAAAATCGACCGAGTGACCGCTCGTACCTCAAAAAACTTGTATGTTAGGGCACTCGTATGTCGAGGTACCACTGTATTTATTTACATAATTACAGTTTTCTTTATATAAGATGGTCATCATCACATATGACAGAGCCACTCATATCTATTTTTTTTTAAACCGGGACCCATGCTGGCCAAGCGAGATCCTGAGCGGACGCGACCCGTACTGGCGTCCGCGAGGGAAATGAGCCGGCGTCAGAAACAGGCTGAGGGCAGGTGCACACCACGCTCCCTTACCTAGTATCCTGTTAGCCAACGTCCAGTCACCGGAAAACAAGCTCGACGACCTCAGTGCAAGGGTCAATTTCCAGAGGGACATTCGAGACTGCAACCTTCCCTGCTTCACCGAGACATGGCTGAACTCAGCGGTACCGGACGACGCAATCCAGCCGGCCGAGTTTTTCTCGGTTTACCGCATGGACAGAACACTGGAGTCGGGGAAGTCAATGGGAGGTGGAGTGTGTCTAATGGTGAACAACCACTGGTGCGACTGGTTGTTCCCCTTTCACGCTCCTGCACACCAAACCTGGAACTACTGACCATCAAATGCCGGCCCTTTTATCTACCTCAGGAATTCAGCTCGGTCATAGTCAGTGCCGTTTATATTCCACCTCAAGCAGACACGGACACTGCAATGTGGGATTTACATGGGACAATAATGCTACACCAAACACAGCATCAGGACGCTGTGCTCATTGTGGTGGGACACTTTAACAGTGCCAACCTCAAGCGCGCACTACCGAACTTCCAGCATTACATCACCTGCCCCACCAGGGGCAAAAGGACACTGGACCACTACTACACTCCATTCAAGAACAGCTACAAGGCCCAGTCACGTCCACCATTTGGGAAATTGGACCATGCTGCCATCTTCCTTGTGCCTGTATACAAACAAAGGAACATTACGGACTATTCTGAAAGCCTGCACTGACCAACTAGCACCGGTGTTCACTGAGATATTCAACCTTTCCCTGGAACAGTCTGTTGTCCCCTCATGCTTCAAACAGTCAAACACCATTGTTCCTGTCCCAAAGAAACCCCAGCCCACCTGCCTTAACGACTGCCGTCCTGTAGCCCTGATCTCAGTAGTGATAAAGCGCTTTGAAAGACTGTTCAGAGACTTCATTTCTGCATCACTACCAGACACACTGAATCCACTACAGTTCACGTATCACCAGTACTGCTTTACTGAGGATGCCATTGCTCATCTTCTTTACACTATGATGAGCCACCTGGACTGCAGAAAAGGGAATTATTCAAAAATGCTGTTTGTGGACTGTAGTTCAGCGTTCAACACCATAATTCCTTCCATGCTCACCTCAAGTTGGAGGTCCTGGAGGTCAATCGATCTCCAACTTCCTGACAGACAGACCACAAGCCGAACGGGTGGGCAAGCACACTTCAATCCACCCTCACCCTCAGTACTGGAGCTCCCCAGGGTTATGTTCAGAGCCCCCTGCTGTACTCACTGTACACATATGACTGTGTGGCCACTTCCAACTATACCACCATCATCAAGTTTGCTGACGACACTGTTGTGGTGGGCCTGATCTCCAAAAATGATGGCCTACCTACAGGAGACTAAAAACCTGGAGAGATGGTGCGAGAGAGTGGAGAGAGTGGGACAGTTTCTGGTACCTAGGTGTTCACATCACACAGGACCTGTCTTGATCCTGCCACATCAGCACCCTAGTGAAGAAGGTCCGGCAGCGTCTGTACTATCTGAAACACTTAAGGGACTTTAAACTACCCTCTCAGGTGCTAAAGACTTTCTACACCTGCACCATTGAGAGCGCTCTGACGGGTAGCATCACTTCCTGATTCGGGAACAGCACCATGCAGGAGAGATGAGCCCTCCAGAAGGTGGTGCGGTCAGCTGAACTTATCATCTGCACGAGCTCCCTGACTTGCAGTACGTCTACAGCACGCGGTGCAGGACCAGGGCCAGGAAGATTGTGAAGGACCTCAGCCATCCCAACAATGGACTCTTTTCTCTGTTGCGTTCAGGGAAGCGCTTCCGCTCCTTGAAAGCAAACACAGAGAGAATGAGGAGAAGCTTCTTCCTGCAGGCCATTCGGAGTTTAAACCAGAAAACACCCAGGATCTAGTACTGGATCTCTCTTTCCATCATTAGTCATTTATGCACAACTTTTTTTGCACTATGACACTTTATCTCTGGACTGTCACTTTAACTCTGGACTTGCATAGCACAGTGCCAGTTTTTATCACGCCATACTGCACATGGACACTTTAAGGACAATCAATAAATAACTTTAATTTGTACTGTCAATATCTGCCATACGCATCCATGTATATAAATATACTTTCATATATTTTATATAGTTTATAGTTTTTATTTACAAACCCGATTCTAAAAAAGTTGGGACACTGAACAAATTGTGAATAAAAAAGGAATGCAATAATTTACAAATCTCATAAACTTATATTTTAATCACAATAGAATATAGATAAAATATCAAATGTTGAAAGTGAGACATTTTGAAATGTCATGCCAAATATTGGCTCATTTTGGATTTCATAAGAGCTACACATTCCAAAAAAGTTGGGACAGGTAGCAATAAGAGGCCGGAAAAGTTAAATGTACATATAAGGAACAGCTGGAGGACCAATTTGCAACTTATTAGGTCAATTGGCAACATGATTGGGTATAAAAAGAGCCTCTCGGAGTGGCAGTGTCATCACTGTGTCATCAGAAACTTTGTACTGGAATTGTTGGCTTGCTAACTTGGCCTAAGGCATTCAGACTTTCCTTTTGTGAAACTGTACTACTCTCATTAGCCTTCTCTAGAATATGGATGTGCCCCTCCAATACTAGTTTCTTCTCGATTGGATAGCTAACTAACGTAATAACAAATAAAATTAATTGGGGGATTCTAGTGTATTTCAAAAAGAATAAGGGAATATAAATCTTAAACTAGTTATTTTAAATTGAAGGTTCACCTTTACAAATAAAAGTGCAATAAAAAAAACTACAGTTCATGATTTAAGTCTAATGTGATTTATGCACTTTCAGAGCAAAAAAAATAAATAAATAAAAATCATGTTATAACATCATTTATGATAATAAGAGAAATCACAGATTAAGAATTCAGACAGTGAGCACACAGACTGAACACTTTTTGATTTAATGGCATTTTGCTTTTAGCAGGGTCTGCATCACTGGCATCTGTCTTGTGTGTCTCCATATTTTTTCTTGTGAGTTTAGTGTGTGTTTGTTCTCCTGCCCATCAATCAATTGGTGCTGTCGTTACCAGGGTGCGATTATTTTTTTTTTCCCTTGCATTATTTTTTTATTATATTATTTAATATATTATATTATTTATTAATTTTTGTTTACTCAGGTATTATTTAAAATGTAGTTAAGTACAATACTTCAAAGAAAACATACTTAAGTAAAAGTAAACAAAACTGAAACATTGCAACATTAAACATTATTTTCACATTTTCAAATTTGTGATATTATTGCATGGTACTTTATTGTTATCTTCCAACAACCAAGAGAAAATAATTTAATGTTTGGGAACATTCTAATTAAAATAACCTACAA
The DNA here is from genome assembly GCA_014706435.1 of Silurus glanis. Classification (NCBI taxonomy): domain Eukaryota; kingdom Metazoa; phylum Chordata; class Actinopteri; order Siluriformes; family Siluridae; genus Silurus; species Silurus glanis. The sequence goes on from JAAIIK010020256.1 coordinate 224,366, forward strand.
CATCCTGATTGCATATGTCTGCATATGCCCTTTCATAATGGGGACTAACTGTCCACAGATTTAAACAGTCACATTAAATATTAGGCCTGTCTGAAAATGGCATACACCTGTCATCAATTAAAGTGATTTTAAATGTTTTTAAAATAATATCGAATGCATTGTATGTACCTTGTACAAGGTGGTATCAAAAGGTTTTGTGACTAGCTATGCTTACAAGAAAGTACCTTACCTTCAAATTAGTTCTTTTGCACAACAGTGTGGTCCCAGCATTACTGCCACTTCTGGAATATGTCCTGGAAGTGTTATTTTTTTAAGCACTTTTTACGATTTGTGCTGGATCTCTGCAATGGTGTAAAAATGGCGACCTTTGAGCTTGATCTTCAGCTACGGGAAGAGGGCGAAATCTGCAGGAGAAAAATCTGGTGGGTATGGAAGTGAGATCATGTGGATTCTTCTCCGACGATCATCATGGACAAGTTGCCGAATGATTTCGACATTTCCAGGTGTTGAGCTTGTGGATGTTCTTCCTGATCCGTCATCATCTTCCAGTAATGTTCTTCCACTCTTGAAGTGCGTGTGCCACCTTGAACAAATCATTGCAGAATTGTCATATGTCAAATGTATGTCATGTCAAATGTCTCTGGGCAGAACTGAAGACTGGGGAACCGACCTGGGGCTCTGTGTCGGACCAAAAGGAGACTGTAACAAATTCACTGGTACCGCACTGTAAGAAAGATAGACAGGCAATAGTTTACCAAGCAGAGCTTTCTTTATTCACTTTCGTTCTCACCCTGGTGCTTTTCTTTTCAGTACTCATACCAGGGCTCACCCACACACTCGTGGTTCAGGACGCCTTTCCTTTTTGACGTTCACTGGCAGTCCCTCCTGGATCGGCTCCTTCAGCGTCTGCTCGTCTCACTCGCGGATTGGGCCACTTTCTCTCTTAGCACCAGCCCAAATTTCCTCGCGATCTGGCACACCTTTTCTCGCATCCACCCGAGTTCACTCACCTTCCGCTCATCTCTCCGCTTGGTGTCTCTCTCTCTCTCCCAGAGGTTGGCGTGTCTCTCCCCAAGAGCGCACTGATTAGTCTCATCAGCTGCAGGTGTTTCTTACCACTTGTTCCGTCCGGCTCCGCTCGTCACTCGCACACCGCTGATACAGAGACATTACAGACCAACTCTACTATCCATCAGGATGGGTAATGTGAGAACTCTACCTAACAATATTATTTTTCTTAAGTGTCCTCAGGAAAAAGAGGCGCTGGTGAGCCTTCTTGACTAGCTAACACCGGATTCGATTGTGGTTCTGGATGGATTTTAACTACTGCGCCCAGTTAGAATGATGGAGAGCGGTAAGAGAAAGGGAGGAGGGCTGGCAGTTTTTGTGAATAATAGATGGTGTAAAACTGGTCACATCACAATTTAAAAAGCAAATCTGCTGTAAGGAAATTGAGCTGTTAGCCACTAGCATGAGGCTGTACTATCTGCCCAGGGAATTCTCGCATGTTGTCGCGATAGCTGCACATATTCCCCACTCTGCTGACGGTGAATCTGCATGCGATGTCCTGCATTCTGTTGTTAACACAGAACCCAAATGCCCTTCTCATTATCTCTGGAGAGTGTAATCATGCCTCTCCATCCTCCACTCCTCCCACATTCACCCAGTGTGTTTCATGCCACACCAGAGACAATAAAACACTGGACTTATTCAATGCCAACTCCAAGGAGGCTTATAGTTCAGCACCCCTACCCTTGGGAAGATCGGACCACAACCTGGTTCATCTCCTACGTGCATACAAACCCCTTGTATGCACGTAACGAGCTGTCTCCCGCACAGTGAGGACATGTTCTGATGAGACCAGTGAGGCTCTGAAAAAATTGTTTTGGAGACAACTATGTGGGAGAAATTGTGCAATCCACATGGGGAGGATATTGACAATTTAACAGACTGTATTATGGACTATATCAACTATCTGAACTGTGTTCAGAATACTGTACCCACCAGGACTGTACGGTGTTTTCCCAAAAACAAGCCATGGATTAATACTGATATATAGACTCTCCTTAAAAAGAAGAGGAGGGTTTTCAAATCAGGTAACAAGGAAGAGCTGAAAACTGTCCAGAGAGAACTGAGATAGTTCAGAGAAGAAAAAGCATGCTACAGGAGAAAGATGGAGCAGAGGATCAGCTGCAGCAGAACAATGTCAGCAGTATGTGGAACACACCTAACCTTTCCCCTCCCTACCAAATTCCCCCAGCCCCCCCACCCCAGCCACTACATACTGCCCCTCACAGAGCTCATGTAAGAATAAAGCTCAGGAAGATCAAAGCGAGAAAGTCTGTGGGCCCAGGTGGCATCAGCTCCAGGCTCCTTAAGACCTGTGCAGACCAGCTGTGCGGCATATTGTTGTACATGATTGGTCTGAGCCTGAATCTGGGGGAAGTGGTACAGCTGTGGAGGACATCCTGCATGGTACCTGTACCAGAAACGTCATGCCCAAAAGACTGGGGACTACAGACCAGTAGCACTGACCTCGCACCTGATGACGTTGGAGAGGCTGGTGCTTACTCATCTCCGTCCTCTGGAGAGCCCATCGATGGATCTACTTCAGTTTGCCCACTAGCCTGGCATTGGAGTGGAAGACGCTGCCATCTTCCTCCTAAATAGAGATTGTCTATTGTCTACCTGTCTACCTGGATATTGGATTACTTTACAGACCGACCAGAGTATGTGAGGACTCGTGACTGAGAGTAACACATGGTTGTCTGCAACAGTGGAGCCATGCAGGGAATGTGGACTCTTAAAAATAGCTGGTTGTTCATCTGAATAACAGACTGGACTGGACAGATAGTACTGAGGATGGAACTTTACAAGAAAGGACAGAGCTAACACTTTCTGCTGAGGAGACTAAGGTCTTTTGGACTACAGGCAGAGCTACTGAAGACCTTTTTTTTTTTACACTGTGTTGGCCTCAGCCATCTTCTATGGTGTGGTCTGCTGGTGCAGCAGCATCTCTACTGCAGACAGGAAGAGACTGGACAAGCTGATCAGGAAGGCCAGCTAAGTCCTGGGGATTCCCCTGGACACTGTACAGGAGGTGGGAGAAAGGGGGATGGTAACTAAACTATCATCATTGCTAGAGAATGACTTTCACCCCCTGTATGAAAGTTTCCTCTCTGAGCAGCTCCTTCAGTGACATACTGTTTCATCCTAAGTGTCTGAAGGAGCGATACAGAAGGTAACACCATGAATCTGAGTTACAGAGCTGCTCCCAGTGAACCAGTCACCATAATACACACTGTTATTGTGTTTTTAACTGTGCAATAATAATAACAAAGTTTTGTGCAAAAACTGTGCAATAACACAAATTTAAACCATGCAATGTTACCTATGTGCAATATGTTTGAAAGGTTTATTGGTGGTCTCTTTTTCTTTTGTATTTATACACTGATGTATATACTTGTATTGTGTCTCTACTTTTTATATATTTGCACATTTCTTATCTTTGTCCACTGTGGGACAGATAAAGGTATACCTATCTTAACAGCAATACTGAAGGAACTACAGGAATTTCTTGCAGGCACTGGTCACTCTTTGCATGTGATTACCATCTCCTTTATTCTGCACAAGTCTGGGCTGTGTGGTAGACAAAGGCAAAAAGAAAGACAAAAGCAGTTTCTGGCAAGGAAGAATATGCAGGCCCATCTGATTTATGCCTAAAGATTTGTTCATTCACCCTAAACCATGTGGGAAATTGTGTTATGGTCTGATGAGACAAAGGTTGAACCTTTTGGCCGTAATTCTAGAAGGTTTATTTGAACACATCAAAATGGCTCAGCCAGAGACCAGGCCTTAATCCCATTGAAAACCTATTGAATGACCCAAAAAGAGCCATACACTGGAGTTCCCCCCACAGTTTGAAGGAACTTAAACGTTTTTGCAAAGAAGGGTGGGATAAAAGTTAAGATCTCTAAGCAACATTTTTATTTGTATAGCGCTTTTAAAAATGGACATTCTCAAAGCAGCTTTACACATGAAATGCCTAACAAAAAATTTATAAGATGTTCTTTATAACTGTAAGTTTGTCCCTAATGAGCAAGCCGGTGGTGACTGTGGCAAGGGAAAACCTTGAGAGGAACCATACTCCAGAGGGAACCCATCCTCATCTGGGTGGCAACAAATGTCCATTTATTACAGCTTAATGTTGAGGTTTGCAGTGATAGGTGATCAAATGCAACCTGTAGTCCTGTGTCTTTGTTGCAGAATTTCGACATTAAGTATAGTCCATATCAAAAGATCCAGTTCTTACTCCGTAATTTCATGGGTTCCCAGGCCGATGATGTGAAACCATGCCCAGCTGAGTGAATGGTGATAGAAGGGTATCTGCAAGAGTGAAAGGGAAAGTTTGTAGGACTGTGGTGAGACCTGCTATTTTGTTTGGTTTAAAGACAGTGGCATTGGAAGCCGAAAGAAGAAGTGTTATCTTGTGTTTATTTGTTTTTTGTAGCACAATTTTAGCTGGTTCATGATACAAATAATTTTATATAATTTCTTGGTTTATTTTGGGATATTTTATTGAATAAAAAATGTTTTGGTTTTTTTGTCAGTAGGAGTAAGACAGAGTACATATGTGTGAATGAGAGGGAGGGCAGGAGGTGGAGCTGGAGCTGGAGGTAGCAGAGCTGAAGATGTTATGATTTTCATTAGGAGTAACAAGGATGGACGGAATTAAAAGCAAGTTTATTAGAGGGACAGCGCATGTAGGACATTTTAGAGAAAAGGTGAGGGAGGCTAGATTGAGATGGTTTGGACATGTGCAGACTAGTTACATGGGGTTCTACTACAGGAAATAAATAAACTCATTAGACTTTGTTGCATACAAATGAGATTAACAATCAAAACCCTACATTAAAACAGTTTTTTCAACTTCTGCTCAAGCCTTTGTCTCCATTCCACTGTCTCCATTCCAACTGTCACTGCTGTATATCTCACTGTCCTCACTGTCAGATGGGATTTGCCTAAAATTCCAATTCCATAAACAACTTTGTCTATTTTTTCCGGCAAAATGTGTTAAAAAAAAAAAAAAAAGTCAAATTAAATAAAAAGAAATTAAATATTGTAAGGGTTTATACTGTGCTTAAATAAATGTGTGATATGTGATATCATAACACATTGTAAGCAAAAACATCCTTACAAACTAACCCTTATTGCACAAAGTTGCCCCGAGGCAATAAAAAGGAAAACTTATTTTCAAAACATGCAAAATATTAGTGGGATAGTGACTCCCACGCCGTATTTGATTGTTCTTTGCAAAAAAACCAAAACAAAAAAAAACAACATTCACTGGATTCAGGGTTAAAGCAAACTTTTTGTTGCCTAAGGGCAATGCTGTGCAGTAAAGGGTTAACAGAAATGACAATTATTTAATGATGATATTCATAGAATTTAGTACAGCATACAAAATCATCACACAGCACACAAAATCTGTTAACAAAGCTAGGACTGACCACCTCCCTCTGCAAAGGTATTGTGCACCTTTGACTGGGAGACCCTAATCTGACAGTTTTGGCAACTCCACCTCCAGGACCACCACACTAAAGACTGACAATGACTGAATCCCTATTTGCTATAGAGGTTTATGTAAGCCATCTTATCTTTATCTCCCCCCCTCCCATCCTCACCACCTTTTACCTGGGGATGGATGGATGGATGGATGGATGGATGGATGGATGGATAGATAGATAGATAGATAGATAGATAGATAGATAGATAGATAGATAGATAGATAGATAGATAGATAGATAGATAGATAGAACTTTATTGTCATTGCATTGTACAGGTACACAGCAACGAAATGCAGTTTGGCATCTACCAGAAGTGCAAAATGTAGCTATCGTGCAAAAGTGCAGATAAATATGTAGCATATTTACAGCAAGTGATAAAGTGATTAACATGTATACGTATGTACAGTGAATAAATATAAAGGCAGTAACAGTGTAGAGATGTGTGGACATCATTAAGAAGTACAGAAATGGTTCTGAGGCTGCTATGGCATTGAAGAGGAATGTGCAGAAGTGAAAGGTTACAAGATTATGGCATTTAAGAAGTTAGCAAGCTGAATAGACAGTCTACTATATATATATATATATATATATATATATATATATACACACACACACACACACACACACACGTTATATACACAAATGAATGAAATGTTGGGCAGAATGTACAGTAGGGATATAAAGATACATAGATAAAAATAGTGCAGATGTAATGAGTATTAAAAAAAATATGTAATATGTACATGTATAGTACAGAGGTTATATACAGTGTTTTGTTTTACAGTGATTTAGCGGTGTAGTGTAGAGTTCAGGGGTGTGATGGTGGATGGAAAAAAAGCTGTCCCTGAACCTGTTGGTTCTGGTGCGTAAGTTCCTGTAACTCCTTCTTGATGGAAGGAGGTTAAACAGTTTATGACTGGGATGTGAAGAGTCCTTGATAATGTTGTGAGCTCTGCGCAGACATCTGCTGTGGTGAAGGTGTTCAATGGCAGGTAGTTGGGTGCCAGTGATGCGTTGGGCGGTTTTGACCACCCTTTGCAGGGCTTTGCGTTCACACACAGTGGAGCCTCCATACCATACAGTGATGGAGTTGGTCAGGATGCTCTCAATGATGCAGCGGTAGAAACTCGTTAAAATCTCTGGGGACAGATGAGATTTCTTGAGACTTCTCAAGAAGTACAGGCGTTGTTGTGCTTTTTTAACCAGGGCTGAAGTGTTCTGCTGCCATGACAGATCCTCAGAGATGTGAACTCCCAGGAACTTAAAGCTGGAGACTCGCTCTACCTCAGTTCCATTGATGTTGACTGGTAGATGTCTCCTGCTGTTGGATTTCCGAAAGTCCACAATGAGCTCTTTGGCATTTGTGGCGTTGAGGGTCAGGTTGTTGTTGGCACACCATGCTGTCAGATTACAGATCTCTTCCCTGTAGGCCGATTCGTCGTTGTTGTCGATCTGGCCGACCACGGTGGTGTCATCTGCATACTTGATGAAGATTGATGAAGAGTTATACAGAGGAGCACAATCATGGGTGAACAGGGAGTAGAGTAGTGGGCGCAGAACACAGCCCTGCGGGATGCCAGTGTTCAGAATGAGGGTTGAGGATATCTGTTTGCCCAACCTGACAGATTGAGGTCTGGTGGTGAGAAAGTCCAGAATCCATCTGCAAGTGTAGGTGCAGATACCCAGGTCACTGAGCTTAGTGATCAGTACACTGTTTTGAACGCAGAGCTAAAGTCAATGAACAGCATTCTGATGTAGGTGTTGCTTTTATCCAGGTGGGTGAGGGCTGAATGAAGAGCTGTGGAAACTGCATTCTCTGTTGACCTGTTCGGGCAATAGGCAAACTGGTGTGGGTCCAGTGTAGGTGGTAGGCCCGCAGTGAGGTGATTCAGGACCAGTTTCTCAAAGCACTTCATAGCGATGGGGGTGAGTGCAACTGGGCGAAAGTCATTCAGGCATTCGGCAGCTAAGTGCTTAGGCACAGGTATGATGGTAGTGGTCTTCAGGCATGTAGAAACCGTGGCTTGGGCCAATGACAGGTTGAAAATGTCAGTGAAAACCTGTGCCAGTTGTCCAGCGCATGCTCTGAGAACACGTCCCGGTATGCCATCCGGGCCAGCTGCATTGCGTGCATCCACTCTGCTAAAAGCTGAATATACATCCGTTGTTGAGAGTGAAAGTGGGCTGTAAGCTGTAGAAGAGTCTGTGGTTGAGGTCAAATGTCCTGTGCCCTGGTCGAAACGAGCAAAAAATCGATTTAGTTCGTCCGGTTGGAAGGCACTGCTGGTTGGTTGAGCTGTGCGTTTGTAGTCTGCGATGGTCTGGATGCCTTTCCACATGCGTCTGGGGTCAGAGTTGTGGACGTGCTCTTCTATCTGGAGTTTGAATGTGAGTTTTGCTTTCCTGATGCCACTTTTCAGGTTGGCCCTGGCTCTGTTGTAGTCCTCTACGTTGCCAGATTTAAAGGCAGCATCTCTTGCTTTCAACAGGAGACGGACTTCAGAGTTCATCCATGGCTTCTGATTAGGGAAGCATTTCACGTGTTTGACGGTAGTGACATTGTCAATGCGCGTGTTGATATGGTCCAAAACAGATGAAGTGTAAATGTCCATGTTCGTGTGAGAGTCTATTGTGGCCTGTGAGGCAAACATGTTCCAGTCAGTATCCTGGAACTGTTGCTGTAGAGGAGAAATTGCCCCCTCTGGCCATACTTTTACTGTCCTCACAGTTGTTTTCACCCGTTTGATCAGTGGTGTGTATTTGGATAGCATGAACAAAGAGAGGTGATTAGACTGACCCAAGTGGGGGAGGGGAATGGCTGTGTATGCCAATGGTATGTTTGTGTATACCTGGTCCAGTGTTTTGTCCCCTCTGGTAGAGCAGGAGACATTGCGGTGAAATTTTGGAAAAACAGATTTTAGGTTGGAGTGGTTGAAATCTCCAGCAATGATGATAGCTCCTTCTGGATGTGCAGACTGCTGTTTGCTGATAGCTGTGTGCAGTTCCTCCATAGCTAGTTTAGCATTAGCATCCGGCGGAATGTACACCGCAGTCACAACAATGGCTGAGAATTCTCTTGGTAAATAAAAGGGTCGGCACTTAATCATCAAATACTCTAAATGAACAGAGCAATGACTTTCAGTAACAGTAGAGTCCGTGCACCATGAGATGTTAACATAAATGCACAGACCTCCACCTCTGCGCTTACCAGAGTCCTTTGCCGTCCTGTCCGCCCGATAAACACTGCGACCCCCGAGCTCAATGGTGCTGCTGGGAATGTCGTTGAGCCATGTTTCATAAAAATTATGACATTACAATCCTTAATCCGTTTGTGTTATGTTATCCGGAGCAGCAGCTCATCCATTTTATTTGCGAGAGACCGTACATTAGCAAGGAAGATGCTTGGAATCGATGGTTGATGCGGGTTGATGCTGGCCCTGATGCCGCCTCGCTTCCCCCTCCTTTGTTTACGGTCTCGGCACCGGCGCTGTGGTCTCGCTGTCGGCCAAGCTGGATCAGCGGTCCGCGGTGTCCGGGCGATTTCCCGAGGGAGTTCAAAGTCCGTTGAAAGCCCGTATCTATAATTGTGGCCGATGTCTAATAATGCTTGTCGGCTGTATGAGATGTGTGCAAGCCTGTTCTGAGTGAATAAACTTGCTGTTGATGGAGAAATTGCTACTAAAATTGCTCGCAAACTGCTCGCAAAATCTGGAGAGACGTTGGGCCTCGCGTTGTGCACGCGCCGCCATCTTGGTCTAACAGTCTGACTGATACAGTCTGACAGGGATGATACAGTCTGACTGCCTGTCTCATTGCATTTTTTGGGAGCTGCAAGGCCTTTGAAAATTGGAAATTTGGCCTCTCTGCCAACAATTGCCACATTTCACAACAACTGCTGCATTGCTACTATGACGGGGCTCACTACTGTTGCACTTGCCATATAAGTCAAGCCCAATAAGGTGATTCTGCCTGTTCTGCTCCAATTGATTCCAGTTTTAGCAAGCCTTCTAAACATATGTGAGATTATTGCATTGTCAAGCCTTAGTAAGAAAATTGCTATTTAGAAATCTTTACGTTCATTACATACACAATACAATGAAATTTAGTTGTCAGGCAGCTGTCAGGCAGCAACAAGGTATAACCGGGTTAACTTGTCATAATGACAGAGTAGAGGATCCAAATTCAGGCTTTATTAAGGGAGTGGTTAAAAGGCAGGGTGGACAACAACAAATGGTAATATCCAAGGATAGATAAAAGGGTAATCCAAAAAACAGCCAATGGTTGAGGCTGGGCAGCAAACAATCATAAATGAGGTAAACAGTCCGAGGTCAAACGTGAAGACACTAGAACATGGAAACATGGAAATGCCGGCATAAACAAGACAAACAACCTGTTAGTATGTTAATACACAGCAATGACTGAGTGATTGTATCTTTCTGCTGGGAACTGGGAGGAGTCTGCAAATAATTGGGAACTGCAGACCGAAAGGACCCAATTGTGGTGGTCATGACGCACTCTGGTGGTGAAGTTAAATTCTTTAACTTTATTTAAATTACTTTCAGAGTATAATTTATACTGTATATAGTATAGTATACTATCATATGCTGATCCGGGGACGTACCAAATTATTACAGCATGGTATAGAAAGAAGCATTTGCCTTCAGCTGTAAGGCTTGGCTGGCCGGTTGCTTTGGCTGTTGGGTTTTATTTGTGTTTTTTGGCCAGCCAAAATATTTAGGGAGTAGTTTTTTGATTGCCTTTCTTTTGCTGGTTACATTTTTAATGGTTTTCAGTTTACTGATTTACTGTCAGTTTTGGTTTGCATTAGGTTTGTCTCTGAGCCAGCTGCGACTCAGTGAGTCTCATTCCACTTGTTCTTGTAGTCTCTCAAATACAGATCTGGGAATATCTGCCACACAGACACCAAGATGTGTATGAAAGATATCCACAGTTTAATAATGCATATACAGACCTCTGTGAACACTGTAAGTCTATTGCCTATCAACACAATTATGTTTGTGGTACATCTATTATAAAGATATGACAGTCACAGCATAAATATGTAAGGAAAGATAATAAGATGCTGCCATATAAACTAGGTAAATTACTCTGTGTAGAAAAACTAAATAAATGATTTGGAATATTACCTAGCATTGACCCCTATAAGGATAATTAAGCTGAGTAATAAGATTCAGGTTTCAGAGGATCAGGATAGTATGCAGGATTATCATTATGCAGTTAGGAAATAGCATGCCGATGATGCATTCCATCTAGAGTATGCGGTTGCATTGAGACAAAACAATGTTGAATACAAGTACTAATACAGGGCCCAGAAAAGCAACAGAGTACCAGGATAAAAGTAACAGGGACAATCATGACTACAGTATGTATGGTGTAAACCAGCTAAACTATCCCCACAGCCAACCTCATGTCTGTTCATCCTTATTTATTTGTTTAGACATCATGCCCATTTCATTGAGAGCTAGAGAAATATTACAATTGTCAAGCTTAAGTTCAGGAAGGAGAGGAGGAGGATTAATTGGGCAAAGAGAACTGACCATGCCAACATGATTCTGTTATGTCGAACCTGTACAATCTAAACCCTTGCCATTAGGCAGATTCTTTGCAGACAGTTTGCAAAACAGTTCAGAAGTCTGGTTGAGAACAACAAGTTTCAAACCAAACAACAATGCACTTTTGTGGTCTTCGCTGACACCAAGATACCCAAGAAATCATCTAGTATCAACTAGGCTACTACATAGAGTACTGTATGTGTATGTGTAAAAGTGTGAAGGGCAGGTGGAGGAGCTGTTTTAGAGTCTTGGTCATGCTCTCCTATAGAGAATGATTGATGTGTTGAGCTTCCTATAGATGTACTCCCTTTGGGTATGGTTGCGCTTATCTGCTACAGATCACCTCAAATTAGGAGAGTTTGGTAGTTTTGTTTGGTGTCATTCTGATTTCAGCCAAAACAGCAGGAAGTAGTTCATCCCAGTTAGGCACTTCTGCATGCTGTATAGCCTTTGTAACCAATTTTGAGTGACCTTGGAAGTAAATGGAGTGCTTTTGTCTGATTCAATAGACAGTGAAATGCCAAATATAGGAATTATTTCCTTATTTAGAATTTTCACTACTGTTTTGCCATTTTTCTTAGAACATGGAAAAGCTTCTACCCATTTAGAAAATCTATCCACTACTACTAGAAGAAATTTCAACTTTTCTATTGCAGGCATGTTTGTAAAATCAACCTGTAGTTGCTCAAAATGAGAGTTTTCACAATCATCCTGAAAATGAAGAAGGCACTGCAGGGCAGTGGCAATAGAATTATTGGATGAGGAAATTCTCAGTGGATAACAGGATTGTTTTATAACCATGGTGGCACTGTGCAGTCATGTGTTGCTTTTGGAGCAGCTCCTATGGCTCAGGCATTAATTCTCATTCTGCATAAATGTTAATTGGTCTGTTGTTCTGTCATGTTATAATTAGGAAGTGGGCACAAGCACTAAAAAATTTTAATAAAGAGTGCACACATTTATTTACAAAACACAGAACAAATACCTGACCAAGAGCAAAACCAAACACAAAATTACACATGCCAATGCCTGCAGTAAACAGAGAGGTTTATACACAAGCTCTAATAGTGTATACATAGATCCGGTCTGAAAACTGGCATGTGACATGGTTTCATGATGTGCAGTGGCTGATAGATAATGATGTTTATAACCTAACACACACAGAGAAACAACTTCTTTCCAACTTTGCACTAGAAACTGCTTCTAAGGTCACAAAAATGTTTACATAAACAGTATTTATTATTATTTGGACAATGCCTTTGCACTTTATTCCTGATCCACATTAGCTGTGTTTACCGGTAAGCATTGCACTGTAATTTACAGTCATCTTGTTCTTATTGTACTGTGTTGTGTTTTTTACATAAATGTTTGCAAATGTGCACTTATGTAGTCCTGTGTGTAGGTCTGCTTATGTCTTAGTTCTGTGTGGTGTTTTGTAATTCTATGTTGTCTAACATTGTTTTCTTTCAGTGTGTAATGTATTGGTTGAAATGGCAATAAAGTCACTTGACATAAAATAAATAAATAAATAAATAAATAAAATTCAGGGACTGTCTTTTGGAGTTGCATCGCTCCAGTACATTTTCAGAACACTGAAGCTAATGGTGGCCCAATTTCTTACTGACCAGTTAACGGTGTTTTTTCCTTTAATTTGTCACCCATACATTTGATAAGGGCTTGTGCTCAATACAAATTGATTTCAGTTAGAACTGCACAACATCTCCACACTACACTTGTTTGCTGCATGCTTGGCACTTAAAATATTTAGTAAACATTTATGAATAATTTTATAATCCAAACACCCCCACCCCATTTTTGTCTGCCATTGTCTCTCACTTTGTCTCACTTTGTCTTTCTTTTTGATTACACAGCTCTTTAGAGCTGTTCTTTGCCAGCAGCCAGAACACTAAGCTACTCTATGGTGAACCACCCAAGTCACCTCGTGCAAGCCGTAAGTTCTCCTCACCGCCTCCACTGGCACTTGGCAAGACGTCTTCTCCAAATAGGCGCCGCAAGCTCTCACTCAACATCCCCATCATCACAGGTGGCAAGGCACTGGACCTTGCTGCACTTACTTGTTCTTCCAATGGATATGCCAGCATGTACTCAGCCATTACACCTTTCAGCAAAACCACATTGGATATTAACAAGCTCTATGTGTCCAGCCCTATCACCAGCAAGATCAATGATGAGGCAGAAGGCAAATCTGAGCGAACAGAAGAACCCTATTTTGCTAAACAGGGTAAGTGCGTGTGACCGGGCAAAATATCTCTAGCTCTTTACTTACAGATGAGTTACCTATTATGTATTGTGTATTTATTGCAAATTGATCTTACAAATCAGATATGCATCAAGAAAATGTCTTCACGTGATTATTGCATGTGCTTAAAAATGTATACTCCCACTTTATACAAAATATCTTGAATACATTTTTATGAATACATTACACAATCTATGAAAACAAATCATAACTTTTTTAAAACTAATGTAAAGTTGAATAAATAAATGGATTTATTTTTGTAAACCTGCTCTTAATCTCTTTCTGCAAAGCTGAAATGTCGATTGTTAAAAATCGCAGACAACAAAATTGTTCCAATTTAGTAGGTATTATTTTCTTATTTCTTATGCTACAAAATATAGAAAATGGCTATTAATACCTTCTACCTTTACTTTTGTGATCAAGATCTTAAAATTGACATATTTCACGCTGAAAAATGTCATATCATCCACATATCCATATATAATTTAAAATTAACATGTATATATGATAAAGTTGTGAATAAAAGTGAATAGTTTTCCTGAGCAGCACCCAAATATAGTCTCCCATCATACTCCTTATATTGTTTGTAGCAGACAATAAAAAGTCCAAGCTATCTTAGTGGAAGCATTTCCCTTGTTCCTCTGAGTACCTCTGAGTTTTTCTTGAATTCATCTAGATGGCCATTAATAATATTGGCATTTAGAGACATCCTGCAGTTCATTGTATCACCAGTGTCTCGACCGGCTCTACATAGTTCTCAGCTTTTTAATTGCCCAGATGTCCGAAACACTGCGACAAAAATGTTCAAGTTGTTTTCTCTTTTCTAGTTAACTTTTTTGGGGGAATTCCTTGCTCTTCTATATCTGTGGTCTGACAAAATCTGGCTTTGACTTTTGCTTAATACAGATTAGGAAAGAAGTCTTGAAAGTAATTGAAAGCTGTTGACTAAACTTTGATTAATTGTTTCAATGAACAATTTGATGTACAGTGGTGGCATCAGCAGTTCCCATAGGTCCATCAATGGCTTATTTAACATTGTTTCTCCCTTGCATTGTCTTTGGTAGTGTGTTTTGGTGTCCCCTGCTCTCCCAATGACCCAGATAGCAAGAAAGCTCTGTAAAATCTCTTTGGAGACCCATTTAGAATGTTGATGCTAAAATGATTCCCCTTAAGACAGTTTGAACAAAACTAAATACATGGCTTTAATTGTATTGGGATGCTCTAGAAAGCTCTGAAAATAGATCTGGATTGTTCTGAAAAATAACATTTTGAAATTTCGTAGAACATTTCAATCTGCCCTAATCTAAATAGGAATCATGCAAATTTTTTATACTTTTGAGGTGTATGAAATTAGAAAATTTACTATCCAGAATAAGACCATTTTCTGGGTTGTAAATTTTGTAATTTCATACACCTCAAAAGTATTTTTTAATTTCATACACCTCAAAAGTATTTATTGTTTAACAAGATTCTGGAAGGTGGGAGGATGCCTGAGGAATGGAGAAGGAGTGTGCTGGTACCGATCTTTAAGCATAAGGGAGATGTGCAGACCTACAGTAACTACAGGGGAATTAAGTTGATCAGTCACACCATGAAGTTATGGGAAAAAGTAGTGGAAGTCAGGCTGAGAGAAGAGGTGATCATCTGTGAGCAACAGTATGGTTTCATGCCGAGGAAGAGCACCACAGATGCCTTATTTGCTTTGAGGATGTTGATGGAGAAGTATAGAGAAGGACAGAAGGAATTGCATTGTGTATTTGTGGATTTAGAGAAAGCGTACGACAGGGTGCCGAGAGAGGAGTTGTGGTATTGTATGAGGAAGTCAGGTGTGTCAGAGAAGTATGTGAGGGTGGTTCAGGACATGTATGAGGACAGTGTGACAGCAGTGAAGTGTGCAGTAGGAACGACAGACTGGTTCAGGGTGAGGGTTGGACTGCATCAAGGATCGGCCCTGAGCCCTTTCCTGTTTGCAGTGGTGATGGACAGGTTGACGGACGAGGTCAGACAGGAGTCTCCCTGGACTATGATGTTTGCGGATGATATTGTGATTTGTGGTGAGAGTAGTGAGCAGGTTGAAAAGAGCCTGGAGAGGTGGAGATATGCGCTGGAGAGAAGGGGAATGAAAGTCAGTAGGAGTAAGACAGAGTACATGTGTGTGAATGAGAGGGAGGGCAGTGGAGTGGTACGGTTGCAGGAAGAAGAGTTGGAGAAGGTGGAGGAGTTCAGGTACCTGGGGTCAACAGTGCAAAGTAATGGAGAGTGTGTTAGAGAAGTAAAGAAAAGAGTGCAGGCAGGGTGGAGTGGGTGGAGAAGAGTGACAGGAGTGATTTGTGATAGAAGGGTATCTGCAAGAATGAAAGGGAAAGTTTATAGGACTGTGGTGAGACCTGCGATGTTGTATGGATTAGAGACAGTGGCATTGAGTAGAAGACAGGAGGTGGAGCTGGAGGTAGCAGAGCTGAAGATGTTAAGGTTTTCGTTGGGAGTGACGACGATGGACAAGATTAGAAATGAGTTTATTAGAGGGACAGCGCATGTAGGACGTTTTGGTGACAAGGTGAGGGAGGCAAGATTGAGATGGTTTGGACATGTGCAGAGGAGGGACATGAATTATATTGGTAGAAGAATGCTGAGGATGGAGCCACCAGGTAGGAGGAAAAGAGGAAGGCCAAGGAGGAGGTTCATGGATGTGGTGAGGGAAGACATGCAGGTAGTTGGTGTGAAAGAGGCAGATGTAGAGGACAGGGTGGTATGGAGACGGATGATCCGCTGTGGCGACCCCTAATGGGAGCAGCCGAAAGAAGAAGAAGAAGACTATCCAGAATAAGACCAAAAATGTGTGACAATGGGTGACAAATTGCTTAAATGTACTTATATTTTCACTTCAGTTTATTTATTTTATTGTCTATGCTTAAGCCATTTGCTTAAACTATACAATTAACCTGGCTTTGAAAAGCAGAGCCCATTCAAAGTTCTACTCAAAACACCTGCCAATTACCATTGAACTTAAGCAAAGTACATACAGTATCACATAATAATCAACAACACAGTAAAACGTGTCATTCTTTCCAATATGTATATGTCTAGCCTACCTAACCCAAATGAAGTTGAATGATTGCAATCACATTTCAAATCTAGCTTAGGGGCCTGTTTAGTACACTGTGGGACTACTCCCTAACATCTAGTATATCCCCTGATTTGTCCTGAAACTCTAAGTTTAGATAAACAATATTGATGGCTGCTGAAACCACAAAAACACATGTTTATATAGTGTTATGTAGTCTTTTATGTGAGGAAATTCAGATTTCAACACCCATAGGGCTTCTGCCTGTAGTATCATTTAAATGGGAAAACCCTATAGAGGCCTGGGAAACCCAATTAATAGAGCTTCTACTTATTTATCCCAGAGTTGGCTGTCCTTGTATGCAAACTTATGAATCATCAGTGTTTTGGTTATATTTTTTTACTTATATTGTAAGAAGTACAAATGAAACCAGAGTGAACTTACTGTTGCCATATTTAATTATAAAACCTACAGTGCTCCAGTGCTAGATCATGTGACATAGGAGAGTGTATAGAAACACAAAAGAGACCATTTTTATATACATGACATAGTTCCTCCCTTCTAAATTGAAGCAGTAACAAATCTTTCTTCAAAAGAAAATCACTTTTTCAACAGTAGCATTCAAATGAACATGCATTATAACAAGATACAATATAACAACCCACTTTTTGTTTTTTTGTTTAACTAATTTACTATTGAAAGAGGATAGACTACTTTTATTTCTGGACATAACCCTGGAGATTATTCTGCCCTAATGCTGTGAGTTTTCAGTGTTATTTTCCCCTGTTTAGGTCTAGGGTAGGTGAGTAACATATGGTGTTTTTGTGATGGTAGTTGGAAGAAAGGACATAAAGCACATTTCTAGTTTTTGGTTTACTTTACTTTCCTGTGTATTATACAAATTTACATGAGTTAGAAACAGGACTATATACAACAAAATGAGAAACAAACAGCCAGGAGTGATGAGCTTCAAACAGTGCAGTTGTGAATTGCAGAGATGAACCAAAATAAAGAAGAAAACAAAAAAACTTCTCTACCTATGTACATCTTAACCTGCTACAAAGAAATAAATACGGCAGGTGGCACTAGCCTCTAACCCTAGTGTGTGTAAACAGAAAACTTCTACGTGGGTGTATGTAGAGGCTTGCCTAAACTACCTGTTAATACGGTGTGAACAAAATCAGCAGTAACTGCAGGTTAGCGGGGTTGATGTAAGGTTAAGTGTAAAGGTACATACAAAAGAGAAGTTATCACTTCACCAGAGGGGTGAACTACAGACAGGGTTTGTTTTAAGTTTAGAGCAAAATTTCGAGTTTCTGCTCTCACTTTTCCTTCCTTTGCGACTGCGCTTTAATCCTCGCAGCCCCGCCTCTTTGGTGATGTCTGATTCCGTGAGGGGTGTGGCAAATCACCCATAATGCCCCTATAAAGGGGATCGCCATAGAGTGTCAGTCTATCAGGAAGTTGACGTACTCCCTGACGATATGCTCGACCCGTTGGTACACTCATAGTCACAGGAGTTTGCTTTGAGAAAGGCACTGACTGGCTTGTACTTGGAACAGTTTCTTTCACCTGACTTGGTAAAGTCTCCGTCAGTGTATTTCAAGATTTTTTACAGAAAAATGCTCACACAGTTGGTGGTAATCTGGAGCAATTTCCAGGTAAGAATCACTAGTAACCGGTCTACCTGCCTCTTCCAGGTGAAATGACCATCACTGAGTTCAAGAGTGCAAGACACTGTCCCACAACTACCAGTAGCCATTTGACACCCTTTCCATAGTTACAAGCTAGCACTTTGTCTCCAGGTACAGGCTACTGATGAAGTGCTTTTCATTACCTCAAACTCTGGCAATTTACTATGGGTATCAAGAAGAACTAAAAACACATGGTCTTCCAACTGCTGCAAAGTTAAATTTAATTCAATAAAATTTTAGTTGTATAGCGCAATTTACAATGGGCATAGTCTAAAAGCAGCTTTACACAGTTAAAGCAGTAATAACATTATAAAAGACTGTGTACATTTATTGCATAGAAGGAGGTTCCTTAGAATTGTTTATCTCTGGTGAGCAAGCCAGTGGTGACTGTGGCAAGGGACAAAACTCCCTGAGGTAGTATGAGGAAGGAGCCAGACTCAAAAGGGAACCCATCCTCATCTGGGTGTCACTGAAAGTCCATTGCAAACCCACGGTTGAGGTGTGCAGTAATAGGTGCATACATGCTGAACTATTCATGCAGCCTGTGGTCCTGCGCCATTGTAGTAGACTGTTGATATTAATTACAGTTTAAAACAATCCTCAAAGTTCTTGAGTTGCCGGGGCATCAGTATACACTGAAAAAAATGTGTTGTTGGATCAAAGTAAACAAAAAAAATACCTCAACTTGTTACAAGCAATCAATTTACCTCAACTAAATAAAAATCAGTTCATATAAATCAATCAATATTAAAAACAAAAAAAAAATACACATTTAACCAAAGAGGTTTTTACCATCTTATTGATGCACAAAATATAATGAGATTTATTTGGATGAACTTAATTTTTTTTACATCTTTAAAAATTAAAAATACAAATAAATACAAATACAAATCGTTTATAACATTAAGCAGTTTCTTCAAAATTTCATATTACTATGAAATGTGTCTAAATTACTAAACAAATTAAGCCTTTTACACAGTAAATTTTTTTTTATCAGATTTGATCATATATTATCATATTTATTAACATCCAATTTAACATCAACATTCATTTAATTATTAAAAAAAAAAAATTTTTTTACCGGGTATTCTGTGATCTGCCTCACACATCTTCACCGGGTGCATGACATGGCACTTCAAGATGCACTCTCTCCTGAGATCTGCATCTTAGACTCTGCACAGCATAAGCTTTAATGTTGTCACTGCAACAAAACAATACTTACATTGCTTACTTTATACCCATTTCAGAAGTGCTCTTGCTCAGTAATCTAGGGACACAATATAGAAAGCAGACTACAGACTGAGAACCACAATTCAAATGCATCCATTATGGAGTACACAGCCTATCCAATGCAGCCAAAAATCCTGCTTGTAATGGCATAGTTGTCATGTGCAAGAATTCTGCATTTATCTTTGTAAGAGATGCAAACTAAAGAACATCAAAAGCAGTTAAATTTCTGAGACAAGCAATTTCACAAATACACAGCAGTATTTTGATAAACATATGTTTCTTAAATATGAATTACTTAAATGTAATGTGCATGTAATGTAATTTAGTTGCTATAATATTTAAAAACCTCTTATAGCAATTACTGTATGGGTGATATATGTATGTACTGTATAAACATACACTACTTTTAAACATTTCGTATTAGCTTTAGCTTATACCACATCTATGCAGAACAGTGTTGGCCATTGTCCTCAACACTTGGCAGTTTCTCCAAATTTTTGCCTTCGTAAGACAAATGTCCTAGCCATTCTTTCTCTGTTTGGCATGTTTAGGCTGTTTTAAAACTTTTTTGCTGGAAACAGGTCACTTGTAGTTTTGTTTTTGAGAGAATTGAGTCCAGCCATAGCACACATTAAATTATCCCTTTTCTGCCAAGCAGGGCTGCCTTTGGACTAGTGTCTCTGAAACTTGGCAGAAGTCTGCACTGCTGGGATAAGATTTAAACTTATCTATCTCATCACACACCTTCTGTAAAATGTAATTTAATTTTGTTAAATATTAAATTATTTTGGTCATTGTTAAGTATGTGAGGAAACTGACTCTGAGGAAGATGAGGAGAATCATACTGCAGTATCTGTGTCACCTGGGCCAATGGGCGCAGTATTATCATTAGATGTCACTAGACTTTTCTGAGTTGTGAATGGTTCTTCATCTGTCAAAGGAATTACCTTCAGAGTCTCAAGATTTTCCAGCTCTCCAGTTTGTTTCAAATTTACAAATACATCACCAAAGTCTTCGTCCTGATACTGGAGTCTGAATTTACCATTTAATCCACAAGTTTTCTTCACATCAACAATGAGCTCCTTAAGATAAGATAAGATAAGATAAGATAAGATATACCTTTATTCGTCCCACAGTGGGGAAATTTCTTTTGTTACAGCAGCAAAGGAAAGAAAAAAAAAATAAATGCAAATATATATAAAGAATATACACATACTATAATATACAGTATATACACAGTACAATGTATAAATATATAAATACAATAAGAGAAGAAAAAAAAAAAGTATGCATTGCAGGTAGTATTTCGCACAGGTGGTATTGCACGTATTGCAGGTAATTATTGCACATATTGTATAATTTGCACATGTAATTATTGCACATATTGTATATTTTTTGCACAGGTAATTATTGCACATATTGCAGGTAATATTTCACATGTTGCATTGTAATATTGCACACAGGTAATGTTATTGCACAGCTAAAAAGTGATAACAGTGTTGTATTTTTTGGTGACTGGTTTTACTGGGAGCAGCTTTGATTGTAAAGTCTAATAGCAGCAGGGAGAAAAGACCTTCTGTAACGCTCCTTCAGACACTTAGGGTGTAGCAGTCTGTCACTGAAGGAGCTGCTCAACGATGTGACGGTTACATACAGGGGGTGAGAGGCGTTCTGCAGTAATGATGATAGTTTAGCTACCATCCTCCTTTCTCCCACCTCCTGTACAGTGTCCAGGGGAATCCCCAGGACTGAGCTGGCCTTCCTGATCAGCTTATCCAGTCTCTTCCTGTCTGCAGTAGAGATGCTGCTGCCCCAGCAGACCACTCCATAAAAGATAGCTGAGGCCACCACAGAGTCAAAAAAGGTTTTCAGTAGCTCTCCTTGCACTCCAAAAGACCTTAATCTCCTCAGCAGAAAGAGTCTGCTCTGCCCTTTCTTGTAAATTGCCTCAGTGTTGTTTGTCCAGTCCAGTTTGTTGTTTAGGTGAACACCCAGGTATTTGTAAGAGTCCACTCTCACAATGTCCTTTCCCTGAATGTTCACTGGTGATGAAGTGTGTTTGTGCCTACGGAAATCCACCACCAGTTCTTTGGTTTTCCCCGCATTTATCTGGAGGCAGCTCCGTTGGCACCAGTCCACAAAGTTCTGAATAAGTCCTCTGTACTCCCTGTCTTCATCATCCGTGATCAGACCGACGATGGCAGAGTCATCAGAGAACTTCTGTAGGTGACAGGTTGCTGAGCTGAACATAAAGTCTGCAGTGTAGATGGTGAAGAGAAACGGGGCTAGAACCGTTCCCTGCGGGGCTCCAGTGTTGCAGACAATCATGTCAGACTCACAGTCACGAGTCCTCACATACTGTGGTCGGTCTGTGAGGTAGTCCAGTATCCAGGCAGACAGATGATGGTCCACTCCCATGTACACCATCTTATCCCTCAGGAGCACAGGTTGGATGGTGTTAAAAGCACTAGAGAAGTCAAAAAACATGACTCTCACAGTGCTCCCAGCCTTTTCCAGGTGTGAAATAGCCCGATTTAGGAGGAAGATGATTGCGTCTTCCACTCCAATGCCAGGTTGGTAGGCAAACTGAAGTGGATCCATTGATGGGCTCACCAGAGGTCGGAGATGAGTGAGCACCAGCCTCTCCAATGTTTTCATCAGATGCGAGGTCAGTGCTACTGGTCGATAGTCTCCGAATTCTTTTGGCCGCGACGTCTTTGGAACAGGCACCACGCACAATGTTTTCCATAGCTGTGGCACCTTCCCCAGCTTCAGGCTCAGGTCAAACATGTACAGCAATATGCCGCACAGCTGGTCTGCACAGGTCTTAAGTAGCCTGGAGCTGATGCCGTCTGGGCCTGCAGCCTTCCTCGCTTTGATCTTCCTGAGCTCCATTCTCACCTGGTCTTCTGTAAGGGGCAGTGTGTATTGGATGGAGTGTTGACTGGAGGGAATCGGCAGGGGGGGGGAAGTTAGGTGTGTTGTGTAATGTCTGTGAGCTGATAGCTGTGCAGAGAGAGGTGGGGCTGGAGCTGCTTGCTGTGGAAGCAGAGAGGGGGGATTGCAGCAGGGGGGTTTGGATGGGGGCGGGGGGGGGGGGTAGCTGATCAAATCTGTTAAAGAATAGATTAAGATCATTCACCCACTTCTGGTCACCCACAGCCTGAGAGCTGGGCTCCTTATGACCAGTGATGGTTTTGAGCCCCTTCCACACACCACTGACGTTGTTCTGCTGCAGCTGATCCTCCATCTTCCTCCTGTAGCATGCTTTTCCTTCCCTGATCTTCTTTCTCAGTTCTCTCTGGACAGTTTTCAGCTCTTCTTTGTTTCCTGATTTAAACACCCTCTTCTTCTCTTTAAGGAGAGTCTTTATATCAGGGTTAATAAATGGTTTGTTGTTGGGAAAACACCGTACAGTCCTGGTGGGTACAGTATTCTCCACACAGAAGTTAATGTAGTCCCTGGGCAGATAGTATGGCCTCATGCTAGCGGCTAACAGCTCAATGTCCTTACAGCAGATCTGCTCTTTAATAGTGATGTGTCCAGTTTTACACCATCTATTATTCACAAACACTGCCAGTCCTCCTCCCTTTCTCTTACCGCTCTCCATCGTTCTGTCCGCGCGCAGTAAGTCAAATCCATCCAGAGCCACGGTCGTATCCGGTGTTAGCTTGGTTAGCCATGACTCCGTGAACAGCATGATGCTACATTCCCGGAATTCCCTCTGATGCCGGGTAAGACCCGCTAGCTCGTCCATCTTGTTGGGTAAAGATCTTACATTTCCCATGACGATGGACGGGAGAGTTGGTCTGTAACGTCTCCTTTTATTCCGACACATAGCTCCAGCACGGTTCCCCCGGCTTCTCCTTCTTAGCTCGCGGGGAATATCCATTTTTTCTTCTAGTAGCATCGGCGTGTTGTGGAATGCTAACAGCTGATCCCTGGTGTAAACAATAGGACCGTGGCTGTGAACAGAGTTTCCAGACACGACTGTGAACAAAGTCCAAAGAACCAGGAAAAGTAGAGCAAACTCTGTGACTTTGTTAATGTCCATTGTGCAGTTTGCAATTTTCACGCGTACACACAAAAAGAAAAAACACAAAGTGCCGGAACACTATAAAATAAATAAAAAAAGCACAAACTTAACGGGAGCTGCTGCAACAGGCTGCCACTTGGGCGGCGCCTAAGAGACAGGGCGGCGCCTTAACTGATTCTATGATCCCATTAGGCAGCAACAATTTTCTTGAATCATCTGGACTCAAAATTACTAACAGCTTAGCAGATGCTTTTCACATCAAATCAAATCAAATTTTATTCGTCACATACACATACATACAGAGTACGACAGTATGCAGTGAAATGCTTTGTACGTTGTCCAGCATGGGGGGGGGGGGGGGGGGGGGGGGGAGGAGGGGGGAGGGAGAGGGGGGCGAATAAAACAAGGGAAAAAAAGAAGGCAGATAAATAAAAACAATTAACCATGTAAAATATAAAAATATATAAAGGTATATATATATATATATAGGAAAAATTTTATATACAGGGTATGTTTATGAATACAGTTTATGCTTATGTACAGTAACAGGATATGCTTATGTACAGTAAACAATAATCACATAAGGTGGTTGATGTGATTGGCCTTAAAGAGAACATGTGCGGTATGGTGTGGTATAAGTGAACGTGTGCGGTATGGTGTGGTATAAAGTGCACTGTGCTGTGCAAGTCCACAGTTAAAATGACTGTCCAGGGTTTAAAGTGTTGTAGTGCGGAAAGAAAGAAAAATAAAAATATTTGCAGAAGTGTGATGATGGAGAGAGTGACCAGCTTTTAGATCCAGCTTTTAGATCCTGGGTGTTTCCTGGTTTAAACTCCGAATGGCCTGCGGGAAGAAGCTCCTCCTCATTCTCTCTGTGTTCGCTTTCAGGGATCGAATGTGTTTCCCTGAACGCAACAAAGGAAAGAGTCCATTGTTGGGATGGCTGAGGTCCTTCATAATCTTCCTAGCTCTGGTCCGGCACCGCGTGCTGTTAGGTTAGGGAGCTCGGTGTGGATGGTACGTTCAGCTGAACGCACCACCCTCTGGAGGGTTAGCCTGTCCTGCATGGTGCTGTTCCCGAATCAGGAAGTGATGTTACTCGTCAGGACGCTCTCAATGGTGCAGGTGTAGAAGGTCTTTAGCACCTGAGAGGGTAGTTTAAAGTCCCTTAAGCGTCTAAGATGGTAGAGATGCTGCCAGGCCTTCTTCACCAGGGTGTTGGTATGACAGGACCAAGAAAGGTCCTGTGTGATGTGAATAACTAGGTACCGGAAACTGATGTTTAGCGGTTGGTATGACCGCTCATGCTTCGTGCTGAAGTCCACGATCAACTCCTTAGTCTTGCTGATGTTCAGGAGAATGTTGTTCTCCTGACACCATCTCTCCAGGTTTTTAACCTCCTGTAGGTAGGCCATCTCATCGTTGTTGGAGATCAGACCCACCACAACAGTGTTGTCAGCAAACTTGATGATGGTGGTGGAGTTGGAAGTGGCCACACAGTCATACGTGTACAGTGAGTACAGCAGGGGGCTCAGAACACAACCCTGGGGAGCGCCAGTGCTGAGGGTGAGGGTGGATGAAGTGTGTTTTCCCACCCATACGGCTTGTGGTCTGTCTGTCAGGAAGTTAGAGATCCATTGACACAGCGGCTGGCTGAGTCCCAGGACCTCCAACTTAGAGGTGAGTGTGGAGGGAATTATGGTGTTAAATGCTGAACTGTAGTCAACAAACAGCATCTTTGTATAATTCCCATTTCTTTGGTCCAGGTGGCTCATCGTGTTGTGGAGGAGATGAGCAATGGCGTCCTCAGTAGAACGGTTCTGATGGTACGCAAACTGTAATGGGTCCAGTGTGTCTGGTAGTGATGAAGTGATAAAGTCTCTGACCAGTCTCTCAAAGCTCTTCATCACTACTGAGGTCAAGGCTACAGGGCGATAATCGTTAAGGCAGGTGGGCTGGGGTTTCTTCGGGACAGGAACAATGGTGGACTGTTTGAAACATAAGGGGACAGCAGACTGTTCCAGTGAGAGGTTGAATATCTCAGTGAACACCGGTGCTAGCTGGTCAGCGCAGGCTTTCAGAACCCGACCTGTGATGCCATCTGGTCCTGCTGCCTTCCTGGTATTCACTCTCTTGAATGCCCTCCTCACGTCATGCTCCAAGATGGTGAACGTGTTTACCTCTCCGGCTCTCTTGGCGTGCACGCTGGTTGTGCCGCTAGCGTCGCTAGCGTGGTTAGCTGCAGCCTCGAAACTAGCGTAAAAGGTGTTTAGCTCGTCTGCCAGAGAAGCGTCCGCATTCACCATTTTAGAAGATGGTGATCTATAGTCCGTGATTGTTCTTAGTCCCTGCCACAGGCTCCTAGAGCCACCATGTTGGAACTGTGACTCTAGTTTCCTCCCGTAGTGCCACTTTGCATCCTTCACCGCTCTGCGAACACTGTAAGAAGCAGCCTTGTACTCGTCCATGTCCCCGGTGTCGAGCCCCGTGTTGTAGGCAACGGAGCTGGATCTCAGAGCGTCGCGGATGGTTTTATCCACCCACTGCTTCTGGTTGGGAAACGTTCCGATAGTGTTTTTTTGCACCGTATCATCCGCTAGTTTCCAGATGAATCCCACAACCGCTTCCGTAAACATGTTGACGTCATCAGAGCTGCGCCTGAACATGTCCCAGTCTGCGTCATCCAAAGCGGCCACCGATTGGTCAGTCCAGCGCGTGACCTCCCTCTGAACCGGAGCTTCCTGTTTTAGCCTTTGTTTGTAAACAGGCATGAGGAAGATGGTGGCATGGTCCGATTTCCCAAACGATGGACGTGATTGTGCCTTGTAGCTGTTCTTCAATGGTGTGTAACAGTGGTCCAGTGTCCTTTCGCCCCTGGTGGGGCAGGCGATGTGCTGATGAAAGTTCGGTAGTGCGCGCTTGAGGTTGGCACTGTTGAAATCTCCGACCACAATGAGCGCAGCGTCCTGATGCTGTGTTTGGTGAAGAGTTAGTGTCTCATGTAAATCCCATACTGCAGTGTCCGTGTCCACTTGAGGTGGAATATAAACGGCACTGACTATGACCGAGCTGAATTCCCGAGGTAGATAGAAGGGCCGACATTTGATGGTCAGTAGTTCCAGGTTTGGTGTGCAGGAGCGTGAAAGAGGAACGATGCTCGCGTTGTCGCACCAGTGGTTGTTCACCATCGGACACACTCCAACTCCTCTTGACTTCCCCGACTCCAGTGTTCTGTCCATGCGGTAAACCGAGAAAAACTCGGCCGGCTGGATGGCGTGGTCCGGTACCGCTGGGTTCAGCCATGTCTCGGTGAAGCAGAGAAGGTTGCAGTCCCGAATGTCCCTCTGGAACTTGACCCTTGCCCTGAGGTCGTCGAGCTTGTTCTCCAGTGACTGGATGTTGGCTAACAGGATACTAGGTAAGGGAGCGCGGTGTGCGCGTGCCCTCAACCTGTTCCTGATGCCTGCTCGTTTCCCTCTCAGACGCTGGTACAGGTCGCGTCCTTTGTTCTCCCTCAGAATCTTGCTCAGCCAGCATGGGTCGGGTTTAAAAGCGGCGAAAGGTGAGTGCATTGTACACCAATAGATATAAGAGTGTCTCTGTCATATCTAATGATGTCCATCTTGTGTAGATGGAACTAAAACTAGTTAAATAAAAGTATAAAATAAACAAAAAAAGAGAAAACGTAGCCGGAGCAGTCGTGACGGCAGCCGACCTCACCGGCACCATCTTTAACCTTCCTAACTTTTCCTGCCATAGTTGATTGAAATTCTAAGGAGAAACAGAACTGATTAGTATTTATACAACAAATATTTAAGACATTTTTTATAATTTTACTAATTAATTTAATGCACTTAATATATTTTAAAAAACACAAAAACAAAACCTCACACATGTATGTACCACTTTTAAATCACTATGCATCTCTTTCCAATTGTGTATGGAATCAGTGAGTATGCATCTAAAAGATTATGATGCTCAAGAAGTTAAATTTTCTTGGTAAATGACGGGATCAAGGCCTCAATAATCTTCAGTGTTCCAGTCTTTTGAAAATAAACAGTGGTTTGTCTTGAAGAACAATAATCTGAATAATCTCACAAAACTCTGGAAGACCCGAAAGCTCCCCATAGGCAAAGACCATGCTTTCCCTGTATGTGTAGCTTTCATAGGTCACTTCGTGGATCATGCAAAAAATATCTAAGTTTGGGTGGTCTTGCCTCACTTGATATTTCATCATTTAGGACATCAACGGAAGATGGGAAATATGTGACACTTTCAATTTAGATGTGAGGGAATTGCAAATATATAGATGATATGTCATATTTAACTGATGCCTTTGTGAAAATGACTGCAGCACATATTTTAAGCATTTTGAATGGCGCACAACCCACAAAAACTATGCATTGCCTCAAAGCGTATTGTCCAGAGAGCAACTAGAGGACCAAACTGCGGAATGAGCTGAGAATAATTGCTCCAAAAAATGGTGTTTGGGCAAAAGTCTGGCATTAGGAAAAACCTCCTGGAATCTTACCCTATATTCTGATATCTTACTGAACAAATAAGAAATCAATTCCTTGGTCTGGGAAGGATAAACATCAAGGTCTACAATGTCTTTCAAGTCATTTAGAACTTGCGAGGCAGTTTAATTGCTGGTAACTTTGTTTCCAATCAAAAGAGATAAAAATGTCAACAGGTTCAAGTATACATGGGTGTTCCCCTCAACAGTTTGTCTAGCTGTCATACCATTTAAAAGGAAATTTCTGAATTTGTTCATTGACGTAGACCAAGTTAAGATATTTTTTTATATACAAAGACAGTCATTAAGAATAAGGGAGGTCTGCAGACCTGCAGTAACTACAGGGGAATAAAGTTGTTTAGTCAGGAAAAAGACAGGAGGTGGAGCTGGAGGTAGCAGAGTTGAAGATTTTGAGAATTTCATTGGTAGTGACGAGGATGGACAAGATTAGAAATGAGTTCATTAGAGGGACAGCAGTAGGACGTTTTGGGGACAAAGTGAGAGAGGCTCGATTGAGATGGTTTGGACATGTGCAGAGGAGGGACATGGGCTATATCGGTAGAAGAATGCTGAGGATGGAGCCGCCCGGAACAAGGAAAAGAGGAAGACCACGGAGGAGGTTTATGGATGTGGTGAGGGAAGACATGCAGGTAGTTGGTTTGAAAGAGGCAGATGTAGAGGACAGAGTAGTATGGAGACGGATGATCCACTGTGAATACCCCTAATGGGAGCAGTTGAAAAAAAAAGAGGAAGATACAAATATAGCACAATCCTAACTCAAGACAGTGGCTTCAAAGAGGTCATGAACAATATCAGGAGGGAAACCTGTTGTAACCTTGAAGTGCGATAAATTCTCTGAAAACACACAACCATCTTTCACACAACAATGATGAGCTTTGCATAGGACAACCAAGATTAGCAGCATGAATTTCTTCAGTTCTCTGACAGAATGTTCCTGATACAACTTCTGTGGTTTGAAATTTTTCTTTCTTTGCTGTACAAAATCTGCACACATATGTTCCTGAAAGATTTTTCACAAACTCTGCAAGGCCATGAACACTCAGGTTGTCAGCGACAACACACTGAACTGTGCCCCTTATTGTCTTTCCCAGATTTGCAATAAAAAAGTCCATGTTGCTCCAATGTTATGGTCATCTATCAATGGTTCTAACACTTTGTTATATCCATATTGCTTAACATCAGTGCTATTACACAATGCAGCTAAATGTATAGCAGCCAGAGCCGACTGACAATCTGAATGTTTTTTCTTTGACGTACCAATTGGGTTACATACTTCAAAGTCATCAACGTAAAATATCAATGAAATAGCAGTGTCTAAAAGCAGGGCATTTTGTTGGAAGTTAACAGAATCAAAAAAGCATGCATATTTAGATGCATCACTTCTGTAAACAAATTTTAAATGTAATGTATTATTAAGTATTGGTTGGCAATTTAGAATCTGTTGCAATTATTTAAGTATAGGAACATACTGAAATGTTCTTCCACCTTTTTGGTCAAGAAATTATTCTATAGGTTCTACAACTGAAAAATTAGCTTTATAGTATGCCTTTCGTTTCAATGTAGTAGAAAGGGGACCTTGCTCTCCAATCGCTGTATGAATTGGATGTGACTGGCAGATAACAGAAGCTAACTCCTGCAAAAGAGCATCATCAATCTGCAAATAATGTTCTTGCAGTAGCTGGATTATTGTTTGATTGACAACTGCGACAGACACCATACCAATTAAATATTGCAATTCCTGCAGAAGGTCACTGATGGCCACACCAGGTACAAGGTACACATGCTCTAGCTTTAGCACCAAAGAGGATATTTTACGTTCAATACCTTTTCCCAAATCCTCTGTACTATTTGTTTCATGGAAATAAGTAGTTGTCTCATCAACTAAAACACTGTCATTTAATTCAGTGTCATCTATGGAGTCTTCAACATCTGATCTTTGATCATCAACAATGCCAGGCTTTAAGTCCCTTAAAAAGAATGACTTGTGTTTTCTTGACTTGTGTGACCTGGATGATCTATATAGAACCAAATATTGGTCTTGTATGTGCACAACAGTTTCGTGATTTTTCAGATGATGCCCAATGTGATGAAGAAAATCTTTCAATGATAAGGTGTTTGTATCCACACAATGTACATTGAAATGTTTTCAAATCTTTTTGAGAATCATGCTGAAATTGACTTCTTCACAAATGCCTCTTAAGGGCCTCTTGTCACTCCAGCTTTTAAAACAACAGGGGCAGCTTGAATAAGTGCAAAGGTAAGAATGATGTCCAAAATGTCTATGATCGAGCCTAAAATGATTGAGAAGTTCAGATCTTTTTGGTTTAGTGACACCACAGTCTTTGCATGTCCACATTTTAGATCTTAATAAAAAAAGAAGTTTCTATATAAATTCTAATTAGCAATATAATGTATAAAACCAAATACTAAATACAAAAACAAGTGGTTGGAAGAAAATCATCATACTTAGCATCTTAAGTTTTAAAGTATAAAGCACATTTTACCTTTAATTGTCTTATTAATAGAAGTCTTGTCCAATAATACTTGCATTAATCTAACATGACAGTAACCCTGCAGATACTGGGCTAACTGCACAAATACATTTGCATGTCTATGTACAGTCAACCCCAGTTAATTTGTGGCTCGAAAAAATATTTGTGGGTTCTCATTTGGAACCTAACTTAAATTGCAGATAATCTTAAATTTCACGGGAATCTGCAGTGGGACCAAATGTTCAGGAATGTCAGGAATAACATTTTAAACTATGTATTTGGTAAAATACTGCACAATTTTACATTTATAAAGTGACAATGTTTAGATGAATTCACTAAGGTACCATAGGGGGCTGCAGTGATGTGGTCAAAATTTGAGGACTTTCTAAAGTCGCCAAATTCCGGGGGTCCACTGTATATAAAAAGAAAAGTAAACCAATTAACATCGCTATCGTTTTGCCAACTATATAATAATGATATGCCGCAATTATCTATTGATAAAACTTCTTAAAACTGATTATATGAATGACTACAGACTACCCATCGTTTAGGCTCTACTAATACACTTAAGTTATGACGTCAATATCTTTACAAAATAAAATAAATACTGGACAAACACATGCACCAAAGCATTTACAACTACTTTAATGTTCTATAAATGTATATTTACTGCAATAAAGCCTTATAAGCATAATTTATGAGTACTCACCACTCGCGTTTCCACACCACGGCAAAACAAAATGGCACCCGATCAGAAAATTCAAAAGCCAAACCTTGGTGATGTCGGTAGTCATGTGGTTTGAATGAAAAAGCAAAATTGTCATTTGATTTAGAGCAAATAGTTTAAATTACATCATCAAAATTCAATTTTACTTACAGAGAAATAATTATTATATTAGAAATATTATTATTAAATATTATTATATAGAGAAACTAATTTAAGTCGATCCAATGACAAGGCAAATAAATAAATGTATTAATTCAGATCCAGTACAAAAGGTTTCTTGGAATAACGACAAGGCATGTGCACTTTTTCAGTGTAGCAATGAAAGCTAATACCATGTTTACGTATATTTCACCCAGAGGCAGCATAGATAAAGAGAAAGGTGGAAAAGTTGATAACGGCCATTTTGAAAGATTAAGATACATAACCAGTGCTGATGGAACAGTTTATTATATTTAGTATAGGTTAAAATACTTCTGGAATTATCTGTTTGAGGAAACGTGTAGGTAAAGGATCAAGAGCGCAGGTTGATGATTGATTTTAATGCAGAAATAAATTAAATTCATTCACATGAATGGGAGTAAAACTTTGTAATTACAATACTATAATACAATATATAGTATAATTCCAATAATTGTAATACGTTTCGAGTGGTCTCTTTTAAGGTGCGTGTATAATCATTTGTCACCTGTTGATCAAGGGACGGAAACCGAAGAACCATAAACGAGGTTCAATAGTCTTTTAGAGAACAAACACAAGCCAGGAAGTAACAGTACCGGAAAATGGGTATAGTACTTAGTAGTACCGGAAAACGAGGTAGGGTAGGTTGTACGGGTAGTCCAGGAATGATCTCCAGAGTGAACTGTAGAACGGATGGTGAGTGAGTGTGAACGGGGGCTTTAAGTAGGGGGAGAGATGATGGGAAACAGGTGAAGCTGGTTAGTAAGTGGGCGAGGCTCTGTGAGCATGCTGGGTGCTGAGGGAAGGTGTGGCCGGGGGTCCCCTGACATCATTATACCATAACATTTTTTCTCTAATGTTTTTATGGGGAACTACAGTACATTATCTGCATTGTAATGGAATGTTAATTCTAGACCTTCAGTAATCCATTCAAGCCCTGCGGGGTCAGACGGTGAGCTAAATAATGTTGATAACTCCGGGAGATTATTGAGAAAAACTGCAGTAGTTGACATGAATGTTCAATTAACACGGTAACGTGGCAAGGTGCTTACACTAAGAATGAGGCAGATTTTAAGGGAGATAAGGTAATGATCTGAAATAGATAGTTATGTGCAATCCAAAATGTTAATGTGCCTAGTGTACAATGTGAAGTGCAGTTCAGTAGAGTTAAAGAACGGCATGGGGAAGAAACGACTTACTCAGTCCGTCAGTGGGGCAGGGCAGTGACAGCAACCTTTCACTGAAGCTGCTCCTCTGCCTGGAGATAATGCTGTGCAGTGGATGCAGTGAATTGTCCATGATTGACAAGAGCCTGCTCAGTGCCCATCTCTCTGCCACTGATATCAGGCTGTCCAGCTCCAAACCCACAACCGAGACCGCCTTCCTCACCAGCTTGCCCATACATGAGGCGTCCTTCTTTTTGATGCTACCTCCCCATCATACCACTGCATAGAAGAGGGCACTAATGATTTGGCTTTCTCCTCAATCTCAGAGTCCACACCTGAAAACCAAAGGTATCTACAAGCAATTTCTACCATACGTTAATGGAGTTGGTAAAAACCTTGAGTTTTTGCAGTGGTAAAAGTTTTTTGGAATCTCTGGGTGCAAATGAGCTTTCATAAGACTCCTCAAGAAGTACAGGCATTGTTCTGCCTTTCTAACCAGAGCTGAGGTATTCTGTTGCCAGGACAGATTGTCAAACTCCCAAGAACTTAAAGCTGAAGACCCTCTCTACCTCAGTTCCATTGATGTAGACTGGAAAGTGTCTTCTGCTGTTAGATTTCCGAAAGTCCACAATAGTCTTCATGGCGTTGAGGGGTCAGGTTGTTGGTGGCATACCACGCTGTCAGGCTTTGAATCTCTTCCCTGTAGGCTGTTTTTTCATTGTTGCTGATCTGGCCGACCACATTGGTGTCATCTGCATACTTGATAAAGATGTTGGAGTTATGCAGAGAAGAACAGTCATGGGTGAACAGGGAGTAAAGTAGTGGGTTCAGAACACAGCCCTGTTGGATGCCGGTGTTCAGAATGAGGGTTGAAGGTACCTCTAAGGTCTGTTCGGTGAGAAATTCCAAAATCTATCTGCAAGTGGAGGTGCAGATACCGAGGTCACTGAGCTTAGTGATAAGTACAGTGGGGGGGACTGTATTGAATGCAGAATTAAAGTCAATGAACAGCATTCAGATTTTTTGTTTTTATCCAGGTGGGTAAGGGTGTGGGTCCAGTGTAGGTGGTAGGCCCACAGTGAGGTGATTCAGAACCAGTTTCTCAAAGCACTTCATAACAATAGGGTTGAGTGCAACTGGGCAAAAATCATTCAGGTATTTGGCAGCTGGGGTGAAATGTCCTATGCCTTGATCGAAGCGAGCAAAAAAGTGATTGAGTTCGTATTGTGGTCTGGATCGGCTGGTTTCTCATCAATGCCCTGGGGTTCCATGAAATTACGAAATAAGAACAGGAGCGTTGAGGATGGTTTTGGACTGTAGTTAATGTCAACAGTCTGATCACCATCACTGCACCCCGCAACATCGTTTATCTGTAATAAATGGACATTCGGTACAAACCAGATGAAGATGGGTTCAATCTTGACTCTGGTTCCTCTCAAGTTTTCTTCCTTATGCCATCTCTGGGAGTTTTTCCTTGCCACAGTCGCCAACGGCTTGCGCATCAGGGACAAACTTACACTTATAAAGAACATCTTATTAATTTTTATCACCACATTATCTGTGTAAAGCTGCTTTGAGACAATGTCCATTGTTAAAAGCACTATACAAATAAAAATGAATGAAATTGAATTGGTTTTGATCAGTTTGATCAGTGGTGTGTATTTGGGTAGCAGGAACAAAGAGAGGTGATCAGACTGACCCAAATAGTGGAGGGGAATGGCCGTGTATGCCCCAGGTATGTTTGTGTATACCTGATC
Organism: Silurus glanis; assembly: GCA_014706435.1. Taxonomy (NCBI): domain Eukaryota; kingdom Metazoa; phylum Chordata; class Actinopteri; order Siluriformes; family Siluridae; genus Silurus; species Silurus glanis. The sequence goes on from JAAIIK010020256.1 coordinate 258,646, forward strand.
CAGTGTGTTGCCCCTCTAGTGGAGCAGGAGACATTATGTTAAAATTTTAGTAGTACAGATCTTAGGTTGATAGCTCCTTCGGGATGTGCAGACTGTTGTTTGTTGATAGCTGCATGCAGTTCCTCCATAGCTAGTTTAGCATTAGCATCTGGAGGAATGTACACTGCAGTTACAACAATGGCTGAGTATTCTCTCTGTAAATAAAAGGGCCTGCACTTAATCATAAAACACTCTAAATGAGCAGAGCAATGACTTTCAGTAACAGTAGAGTCCATGCACCATGATTTGTTAACATAAATGCACAGACCTGCACCCCTGCGCTTACCAGAGTCCACTGTTGTCCTGTCTGCCCGGGGAAAACACTGCGACCCCCGAGCTCAATGGAGCTGCTGGGAATGTTTCGTTGAGCCATGTTTTCATAAAAATCAATACATTTCATTCCTTAATCCGCTTGTGTGAAGTTATCCGGAGCAGCAGTTCATCCATTTTGTTTGCAAGAGACCATACTTTAGCAAGGATGCCACCTTGCTTCCCCCTCCTTTATGGTTTTGGCGCCGGCCGAGCTGGATTAGTGGACCACGGTTCAAGTGATTTCCCAGAGGGAGTTTATAGTTCATTGAAAGTCGCTCTCTGTAGTTGTGACCAATGTCTAGCAGTGGGGGGCTGTGTATTTAGTACCTGTGCCTTTAGAATAATAGAATTGCCTTTATTTGTCACATATAGATTACAGCACAGTGAAATTCGTTCTTCACATATCCCAGCTTGCTCAGAAGCTGGGGTCAGAGCGCAGGGTCAGCCATGATACGGCGCCCCTGGAGCATAGAGGGTTAAGGGCCTTGCTCAAGGGCCCAAGAGTGGCAGCTTGGCGATAACGGGGTCTAAACCCCCAACCTTCCGTTCAGTAACCCAGCACCTTAACCACTGAGCTACCACTCCCTAGGGACTCCCTTCAGTGGGGACTTACCCGACTTAATCCACCTCTTAATACTACCACTATTATGTCGCAATTATAGAAATCATCAATATTATACAAAACTGCAATATAACAACGCATAGGATTACAGAGAAAGGGAGGGTGAATTCCATTTTACTAAAGCAAGCTCTAAACCTCTACACTACAAACGCAACAGTGCCACCTACATCATCTGGCGCAGTTCAGTTCAATAACATGACAAAAACTTAAACATTTAAATTAAATACAACCTATTCACCAGAGATGCAGACTCATAATTTGCACTGCTCCTCAGAGGCTGTAAGCCAGTGGTACCGCTCACATTCACCAAATATATTTCTCTTCCTCCATAGGCATAAAAAAGTCAAATTCAGATGTATTAATGTGTGCAGTGCACTACAGATGTGTTTTGCCAGTCGAACTTGGCTGTAACAGTTTCCCTCTGACCAACCAAACAGAGGAGGAAAAAATGCTGATGCTATTCTAGCTAGCTTGAAATCTGATTGGTTAAAGAAACAGACTAATTTCTCATTGAGACTATGGTAAAAAAAGGCCAGTACTACAGACTTTGAAGGCCCTGGGCAGATTAGATGGACATGGCAGCACATAGGGTCTGAAATCTGATTGGACAAAAATCTAACATCCACATACACCTACTGGAAGTAGTGCAGTCAAGAGAAACGCAACGACAGTTGGGAATAAATTAATAAAATATCATGAAACAAATATGAGAATTTAGGTTGTAAATGTAGGTCAGTGCTTCTGATAGTGTTTAGGCCAGCAGAGAAGGCTTTATATACATTTTTTCCAGATTATTATCATTCAATATTGGTTACTTCATCTGAGGTGTTTGAATGTTATAGCTTAAAGTATATCTACAGTATTGCAATGACAAAGCTAGTTCTTCTGTTTTTGCTATTTACTGAAGTCACTCAGTTTTGAGAACTTCAGCAGAAACATAATACTAATACTATATACTGTCGCCCTCTTAGAATTTTTCATGGCAACATTCCTTTAAGATTATGATCAATGTTGACTTGGTTGCATCAAGCAATTCCTGCAGATTTTACATGCTTGACTCTCCCATTTTATCACACCCCAAAGGTTTTCTCTTAGATTTAGCTGTGGTGACTGGTAAGTCCACCAAAAAAACACTGAACTGTCTTGTTTATGAAACCAGTTAGAGATGCCAGGTAAACTAGAAGCTAAACTAGAGAGAAGACTTGGGAAAACAAACAGCAAACTTCAGGGAAACTCAGGGACAGAGCGGGAGACACGAGACACACAAACTCTGAACCAATAACTCACATCGCCTCTAAACAACACATCAGATCTCAAAAGCAAGATGAAAATTAACAAGCCAACTAAATCTAATGTTAAAGGGAGAGCGTAAGTACATACAGAGCTAACAAGGTGCAGGTGGAAACATTAAGGGCAGATTAGGGAGTAGTAAGGAATATAGAGTTGGGGCCTACTGGCAGCTCCCAAAACCTGACAGGGCCACTGCAGTAACACGCAGCTCCTGACACTCAAACCAGGCGGTGGAAGAACCAAAAAATGGAAAATTTAACTCCCAGAAATTATATTGCAAAAGTACAACAAAAAGTGGAAACAGCTAAATATAATCCACAGAGGATCCAAAGGGAAAAATACTTGAACAAAGTCTCTTAGGATTTAGTAACTAGATAAATCAATGTTACATCACCTCAAAACAAACCCATAAAATCTGAAACACACCAGATTAAATTAGCCAACAAAAACTAACACAAAGGGGGATTTTAAATACACACAGAACTAATGAGTTGCATGCCGGAAAAATAAAGAGCAGATTAGGAAGTAAGAAGCGAGGTGTAGGAATAGGGAATAGAGAGTAGGGGCCCATTGGTGGTGTCTGATTGCGAAAAATAAAAGCACAATTTAATTCAATAAAATTTTATTTGTATAGCGCTTTTAACATTAGATATTGCAGGGATAAAGTGGGCAGATCCAAGGAAAGGAAAGGGGCAGGAACACTGGTCACTGATACCAGGGGTAACAGGGAGAGAAAGATATGGATTATTAAGTATCCTTATTGTTGTATAAAAGTTAAGGACACTGTGCAGGTGGGGATTCCGGCAAGACTCGCTATGGCAGCATAACTAAAAGGGAGAGCCAGAAGGTAACACAGACATGAGGGATCTCTTGAATAAGATACGGCCTGCCACATCACTGTCAACAAACTTGAGTGAACGGAGAAAAGTGAAGGGATGACAACATACAAATATCCCAGTTCACCAAACACTCTATATCCATATCCGTATTAATTTACGCATAAAAATTCAGGATACGAATCATCTGAAACTTTGAGCTGACGTTGGTTCTTCTGTCTTAATTAGCATCTTAAATTCATTGTGATAGCACCGTCTTAGCACTGTTTATCGCTGTGTCTTTGTTTCGTTAATACTACAGTACAGTAGTCATTACTGAACAGTATCATATACATTATTATATCGTAATGGAGATTCTCCTTCCAAACAATAATTCTCCTCTTCCTCCGAACATCATTTCCATCACGCAAGCATTGTGGTAAAGTACCAAGTTAAGATACTGTTTTCTTCTTTTAGATTTTAAGGCACCATTATTAAATGCTAAATATTAAATAATATTAGTCCATATTGGTTGTATTTTTTTTTTTATGTGAATATTTGGGGTCGTTTTTAACGCATTATGCCACTTTTCATTATTCCGCATGGGGAAATTTGTATTGGTATATTAATATTTCAGGGTGCGACTGGTGAACCGGAATAAATTAAATTCGTAACCTGAGGTACCATTGTACATGATAACAAAATCTCTTCACATTGATCATTGATTTGGTTTGTTAAGATACATTTTTCTTATATATTTTGTGCTGCCATATTTATTAAGGAGACAAGTAGCTTTTCCTAGCCAGCCTTCCATAAAAACTATACTTGCATAAATTGGATTGTGCTGCAGAAAACATAAACATAAATGTGCTTACAGAGGCCTGTAAGTCATGATGTAGTTCTTGTTTTCTTTTTAATTTATATAACTGTGAATTAATTATTCTGACCTTATTCTGAATTTGCTGGGATGCTTCTTCTGCAAAGATTTGTACAAAGTATTTTTCAATGTAAATTGTTTAAAGTCTTATACAGTAACCCTTCTTAAATTGATGAAAAATAACAATGGTTTCCTTAAGGTCATGGTTGATGTCTTTACTTGGCATGATGCAGACACACATTTGTGTGTGCTCCAGAATGGCAAAAATGTAATTGTCTTATACAGTAATCCCCCGGAACTCACGAGGGTTACGTTCTTAGTGAATTCATCTAGACATTATATCACTTTAATACAATAATAAAAATGTTATGTAATTTGTTAGTGAAAACAGTGTAAAATGTTATTCTTAACATTTCTGAACACTTGGTCCCACTGTGGATTCCTGTGAATTTTAAGATAATCCGCAACTTGCTGATAGTTAGTTTCCAAATTAGAACCCGCAAATTTTCAGAGCCATGACTTATCGGGTTGACTGTATTGAGATAGTCAGACTTTTTGGTGATTGACTAAACTTGTGTATAATGAATGTATAAATAGGAAAGCTTATAAGTAGGTGCTTATTTTTCTCATTTGGTTTCCAAATGTTTCTTTATTTTTATAAATAAATGTTAACAAATTCGGTTAAACAAGTTTAAAAGTAAGTACAACGCAATTGTTATTTAAGTCCTGATAAAAATGGAATTGAAACAATGACGTACTTTCTTTTTCAAATAATTGCATTGATTATTGACATGTCACTGTATGGCAGCTTCCATGATGTTACACACCAAACTCAATACACCTACAATGCACTGCCAATGTTATGCTAACAACCAAAAAGGGTCTAAACAATATAGTAATAAGAAACATCTTGAATTAATTTGCTCCTTGGCAGGATGTCACACAAGGAAGACAGCACGTTTTTTTAGATCATACACAGATTAATTTATCACTGAAGGCAATTATACCACAATCCATAAATTTATCATTCACTTTTTTCCTGCAGATATTTCAGTGAGGGAGGAAAGGGACAGCGAGCCACCTCAGAATGATGAGGCAGATGCAGAGGCTTCACCTACCAAATCACCCTCAACGCCAAAAAGTGTCAAATGCAAAACCTCTTCAGGTAGGCTGTCCTTTTCCTGTAGTAGTTAGTTACAACCAGTTAATCAGAGCTTTTTGACTAATGCAAGTCACCTGTTTAAAGCTGTGCAAAACTAGCTCCACATTTCCTATAATCAGTAGCTCATCATCTCCATGCCACTCCACAGACACTTGCATTGCTCTTACAGTGTTTTTTTTTTCTTTTTTATGGGAACACTGTATTTACAGTGTTCCACAATTTATTTGTGGAAGGTAAACTTAGCCTTTCAATCTGACACATATCCCTTTCCTATCATGTGATTTCCACTTCAGCAAGTGTAAATTGAAAAAGACTGGCAAGACAAAACTGCCTTTAATATTAGAAATGCTCCAGATACCCTCCAGTGGCTTAGGGAAAGAATCCTGAGAGAGTTGTGAGTTGTTCTACTCTCCTCTGGAGCACAGAGGGTTAAGGGCCTTGCTCAAGGGCCCAAGAGTGGCAGCTTGGCGATGCCAGAACTTGAGCCCCCGACCTTCTGATCAGTAACCCAGCACCTTAACTACTGAGCTACCACTCCCCCTCTAATGAGAAAGCAGGCAGAAAAGAGAATAAAAGTTTACCTGCTGTCAAGGGTGTAAAAAGCAGTGGCCTCACAACCTGACCCAAGCAGGTGGAGGGGGTTGAATGTTTGCGGGTCTCTGTGGTGCAGCGACACCCTCAGTGGCGGTCTGGGGCATAGTGACATCTGTTGTGGAGATCTGAAGCAGACCGACTCCCTCTGCGGTTCTCTGAGACAGAGTGACACCCTCTGAGAGGCCCTGAGGCAGAGCGACATGCACTATGGAGATCAGTGTGGAAGCGATGTCATCAGCAAAGCCTGGGGTGGAGCCACAACATCAGCAAAACAAAGAGCTCAGCAGTCCTGGCAGAGCGATCATCTGGACAGAGCAAGGGAGCTGAGCGGCCTTCCTCAGTGGGACTCTGGAGCTGAGGCAGAGCGATGCCCCCTGTGGAGAGCAGTGGCGGAGCTATGTCTTCTGCAGAGTGCAGTGGCAGAGCGACGTTGTCAACAAAGCCTGGAGGCAGAACCACGACATCAGTGAAGCCGGGGAGCAGAACAAAGACCTCAGCATTGCCTGGGGTGGAGCGACATTATCAGCTAAGCTTGTGAGTGGAGCCACATTGCCAGCAAAGCTCATGATCTCGACAGGGGAAGACGCATGTTCCTCTGCAGATGCGGAGCGACACCCTCTGCGGAGATTAGTGGTGTAGCGGCACCCTCTGTGTAAATCAGTGGCAGAGCGATGCCCTCTATGAAGATCAGTGTCGGATTGACCTGGGGAGAGGACTTGATTTGCGATGATTAGATTTTTGCAAAGACAATAAACTGGTGCTGAATCACAAAGCTGGATAACTGGAGAAACATGAGCAATCCTGTTCTTATCAGTGGAGAACTGGTGAGGGTGTTTGGCAAGAGAGAGCTCACACTGTTGAAGGAACAGGTTGCAGAGGTCCGGGTCCCTGGAAAAGCACTGGGGCTCCAGGGGTATTTTGCTTGGGGTTTTGATCAGGGCAACAGCAGTGGCAGGAGCTGGTGGTTGATCCAGGGGCTGCTTCAGCTGCTGCTCAAGAGGTCAGGCAAGATCGCAGGTCTGGGGCATCTGCTGGGTCTATTACTGGCCAAATTATTCTGCCAGTGAGAGATTAATCTGCCAGATTAATCTGTCAATAGGGTTCTGGTAGGACCAAAATCAGGTTGTAGACAAGGTTATGGTGAAAAAAATCTTAAATGAGTGAGATAATCTGGCAAGGAGTGTGTGTTGTCAGAGCCCTTAAATACCCGGTAGTGTGGGAAAAGAGACAAGATGGTCGCCACCCTAGAATTGTGCATCGCAAAACCAGAAATTCTCACTGCAAGCCCAGCAGATCCTGACAAGTATGACTGGATGGTCCAACATTTTTGTCATTGTTGAATATGCCATATAAAGGAAAGGTGCATTTAATACCTAAAACAGCTCTTTGTCTGACTTTGTACAAAACATCTTTTTAGAACGAATATTTCAGGAAAATACATATGAAAATATGTACATACTTAAAGCAGTTAGAATTTTGTTATATTTAAGGCAAATGGCATCAAATGCAACAATGAGAGATTTTGGGAGTAGGCTTCATGGGTGCATTTCCCAAGAGCTCACTTGGGAATGTTTATTTGTTAATGAAGTGGAAGGGTATTTAAAAAAAAATAATAATAAAAAATTACACCCATTTGATGCCATTTGCTTCAAATATACAAAAAAAATCTAACTGCTTTAAGTATGTACATATTTTTATATGTATTTTCTTGAAATATTGGTTATAAATTTAATTTGTTCTAAAAAGATGTTTTGTCAGCACCAGAAATTGTATTATTTCTAAAAGCATTATATATATATATATATAAAATACACACACACACACACACACACACACACACACACACACACACACACATACACACACACACACACACACACACACACACGCACACTCACCGGCCACTTAATTAGGTACACCTTACTAGTACCGGGTTGGACCCCCTTTTGCCTTCAGAACTGCCTTAATCCTTCGTGGCATTCCTCAGAGATTTTGGTCCATATTGACATGATAGCATCACGCAGTTGCTGCAGATTTGTCGGCACTTAATGACATTGGCTGTATGTTTGCAAACCCCACAACAGCAGGGACCAGTGCAAAGCTGCACTTCGAAGCACATAATGCAGAATCAATGGTTTACCAACAGATTAAAGATGAGCTACTGAGGGAGCTGCCCATCCAGTCTCAGATCCCCTTTGAGGGCATCGCCCAGCCTCTGGTCCCCACTGAGGACGTCACTTAGCCTAGGATCTTTGCTGGGGGTGCCGCCCAGCCTGCTTGCCATTCCAAGAATGCCACCCAGCCTTTCCTACCACCCTGAGAATGCCGCTCCGGGTGTATAGCTTGGCTACACCGCCATGCCTCACGAAAAGGGCATGGCTCTGCCTTCAAGCCCCGTGTGTAGGTTGTGGCTCCGCCGCTGAGCCCCGCATAGAGAGCTATTTACGGGTATGGCTGTCAAGATTCGTGGGATTTTATGGGAATATCAACAGCTGCATCTCTATTCACCAGTTTGTAAAGCTATAAGTTTGCAGATGAGACCACCCTCATTGGGCTCATCTCTCAAGAGAGTCTGCCTACAGGTGGGACTTATTTATTATATTTCTATTACATTTCTATTAATTTAATTAATTTCTCCTCCCCATTATATTGTGTGACTCCGCTGTCGACACTTGACTCCTTTCCGCTTCCTAGGAACCATCAGACTAAGCCACCATGTAATGTACTCTGCTGAGAAGGTGATTGGCTGTAATCATCAACCTCTACAGGGCCTGTACACTTCCAGCACACTGAAGCAACCAGTGTTACTGTTCCTTTTCTCTCCTTGAATAAACTTCTTTGATTGACCCTTGCAAGGCCTGTTCTGATTGAAAACTGTCTTGGAAAATCTGTATAACCCTGGTCACTGTACTGTAATTTAGCTAAACATCTAAACATCTTTTAGTCTAGGCAATCTTTGTGGAGAGCAACAATTCAATTTCTCAAATCCTCTAAGAGTTCTTTGCCATGAGGTGCAATGTTGAACATCCATTGGTCAATATGAGAGAATTGTACTAAAAGCACCACATTTTAACTACTTCTATACAAGATACATACATTTGTATGGTCCTGTCAAGCAGGCAAAAACATGAACATGATGAACATGTTTGACTACTCTAAAATATATCTAAGTTTAATTTCTAAAATATTGTCCCTTGAGAAGATATGCTAAAATACTGAAATGTTAGGGTGTAGTGTCTCTCTCTCTCTCTCTCTCTCTCTCTCTCTCTCTCTCTCTCTCTCTCGCTCTCATTATACACTCACTGGTCACTTTATTAGGTACACCTTACTAGTACCGGGTTGGACCCCCTTTTGCCTTCAGAACTGCCTTAATCCTTCGTGGCATAGATTTAACAAGGTACTGGAAACATTCCTCAGAGATTTTGGTCCATATTGACATGATAGCATCACGCAGTTGCTGCAGATTTGTCGGCTGCACATCCATGATGTGAATCTCCCGTTCCACCACATCCCAAAGGTGCTCTATTGGATTGAGATCTGCTGACTGTGGAGGCCATTTGAGTACAGTGAACGCATTGTCATGTTCAAGAAACCAGTCTGAGATAATTCGCGCTTTATGACATGGCGCATTATCCTGCTGGAAGTAGCCATCAGAATATGGGTACACTGTGGTCATAAAGGGATGGACATGGTCAGCAACAATACTCAGGTAGGCTGTGGCGTTGACACAATGCTCAATTGATACTAATGGGCCCAAAGTGTGCCAAGAAAATATCCCCCACACCATTACACCACCACCACCAGCCTGAACCGTTGATACAAGGCAGGATGGATCCATGCTTTCATGTTGTTGACGCCAAATTCTGACCCTACCATCCGAATGTCGCAGCAGAAATCGAGACTCATCAGACCAGGCAACGTTTTTCCAATCTTCTATTGTCAAATTTTGGTGAGCCTGTGCGAATTGTAGCCTCAGTTTCCTGTTCTTAGCTGTCACGAGTGGCACCCGGTGTGGTCTTCTGCTGCTGTAGCCCATCCGCCTCAAGGTTCGAAGTGTTGTGCGTTCAGAGATGCTCTTCTGCATACCTCGGTTGTAACGAGTGGTTATTTGAGTTACTGTTGCCTTTCTATCAGCTCGAACCAGTCTGGCCATTCTCCTCTGACCTCTGGCATCAACAAGGCATTTGCGCCCACAGAACTGCCGCTCACTGGATATTTTCTCTTTTTCGGACCATTCTCTGTAAACCCTAGAGATGGTTGTGCGTGAAAATCCCAGTAGATCAGCAGGCCAGGTCAAAACCGTACTTCCGCATCCCACGCTCTCGCGCTCTCTCTCTAACAACACCTGTCTATACAGCTCCGGTTTTTTAAAGACACAGACATTAACATGTTCAATAAAGACAACATAAAAAAAAACCCAGAACCATTACAAAACCCAGAAGAAACAAATTTCATCAACCTGAACAGTACATTGAGTTAACGATTATCAGCAAAATAAAGAAAAATAAAACAAAACATTAATTGAATCGGGGGGGGCTTATTCCCTTACATTCTCCCCTCCAAAAATGATGTCGTCCCGACATCTCCCGTTTAATCCCAACGCCTGAGACGTGTAGGTTGAGCCACAGGAGTCAGTTACAGTTACGCAAGGATACAATGTTGGCTTACGCAAAATCACATTTACAAGTATCTCCTGTGTTCTTGTAATGTGTCTGTAGCTCACATCATTGTGCACCATGAAATCAGCTACATTGTCTATTTTTAAAACATATACAAAATCCTTCTGCTGATCCTTTATACCATCAACTCAAACAACCCTACTATATTAATCACCGGTATTAGGCACTTTTCAATGCAATTTAGTCTCTTATGGCACTTCTTCCAAGTCTTTCTCCTGCACAAAACTTCCTATTGCCATACTCTTACCGGTATGCCATCGTCATATCTGTTTAAACGGGGTCAACGGAAAATTCAACAATTTATTTTCTAACACATCAGTTGCATCTGTAACTTAAAAAAATGGTATTCATCATATAACATAAAAATAAGTCAAATGAATGTTAGTTTTTTTTTCCTCCACATGTATCCCTTCCTGAAAATGTGTATGCATGTAATGCTTGTGATTTATACTATTCCAGTGTAGGTTGACCTAGTGTGTGGTAAGTAAATGTCTGCTTTTGCTTTCTTTTTCTAGAAGGATATGATTTCTGTGGCAATGTAGGTTCTGGCCTCTGGACCCCATCTCCATCTAGCTCATAGACGTCTTCATTTGATTCAGTCCTTGCCAGTTCTGGTTCCCTCTCAAATCTCTCCACTTCCTCTGTCTCTGAGGACTGTTCTTCTTCCGATACACTCATTCCTTCCTCTTCTCCCTCTTTCATCCCTTCCACATGATGCTTTGCTGATTCAGCAGATGAGCTGTCCTTTTCTGCAGGTTCATTTGTTGTTCGTGGATAGAACTCTTTAGAATCAGGACGGAGCTGTTTGTGAAACTGACCAGCACTAAAAGTTCCTTGAAATCCTATCCAGTCACCTTCATCCTCAGAACTACTTTCTCTAGCCTGCTGCTTATTGTTATGTTTGCTGTTTTTCCATTTTACTGCCTTTTTCTGAATGACTTTGATCTTCTGCTGGCAGAAATTCACAAGGAAGGAGCATGTTACGGTGAAGGACCCTAACTCACCCTTGTCCTGTTTCAGGACGCACCTCGTAGACTGGGCACTCTAATCTCTTTTTCTGGACCACGTGGACACGTTCCTACCAATATGATCTAAGTTTTCCTGGGCCCCCTCTTTCTGTCATATTCCTAATGAGAACTCTGCAACCAGGCTGTAACTCTGCCCCATAGATCTTATTGTCATACCTGTTCTTGGCTTTTACACCCTCCACCTTTGATGCTTCCGAAGCCAGCTGATCCATTCGTTTCCTCCAATTTTTCACATATTCGTGATGGGATGTTGATTGGTCCCCAGGAGTCAGGTTGAACATTATATCAATAGGAAGCCTTGGGTGACGTCCGAACAGCAGATAGTAAGGTGCAAATCCTGTTGCTTCATTGTGCAATTGTATGCATGAACCACTTGAGCAAGGTAGTTCTTCCAATCAGCTTTTTCCCTGTCAGTCAAATTCCGTAACATTGATAGAAGTGTTCTATTGAATCATTCGACTTGTCCATTCCCCTGTGGATGGTATGGTGTCGTTCGGGAGCCTTTAACACCACTGTGCTGCTGAAGTTGGTTATCAAACTCCTTCCCCTGATCATGATGCAGTCTTGTAGGAAAACCAAACTTTAACACGAAATCCCCAAAGATCTTTTGGGCTGCTGTCTTGGCTGATTTGTTGAGGCATGCATAGGCTTGAGCAAAGCGTGTAATATGGTCCATGACGACCAAGATGTACTCATATCCACCTTTGCATTTTTCCAGGTGGAGGAAGTGAACTGAAACCAGCTCAAAGGGGTGTGTTGTTTCAATGGTGGTGAGTGGTGCTCGATTTGGCTTGTTGGGACGTTTTGTCTTCAAACAACGACACACTCTTAAGACATGATGTTCAACATCCTTTTGCAGATGTGGCCAGTAAAATCTGTCCCTTATCAGGTGGAGCGCCGCTCTACACCGAAATGACCCATGTTCTCATGCAACTCCTTAAAAGCCAAACTGTGAAATTTCTTGGGCAACACAAGTTGTGAACGAGTTGCTGTTTTCCGGTACAAAACTCCATTCTCATCCAGGATTAACTTTTTCCTTTCTCTCATCAGTACTGACCAGCTATCTCGACCACTCCATTCCCCGTCTTTTGACCATTTGCCTTTTTCTATGCATCCCAGCACTTTGCTGATCACTGGATCCTCTTTTTGGGCTTCTTTCAAAGTCACCCAGCTGAAAGCCAATGGGTCATCACTTTCCTCACACAACGCTGTCTCAATAGTTACTGGACACATCCACGGAGTGTGTTCTTTTGACTGGATACTAAGGGCCTTGGTTACACAGCTTATAACATCTGGACTCACTTCTTCTGAACACCTCTGCATATATTCCTCCATTCCCAATGGCATATGAGACAAACCATCTGCATCTGAGTTGGCTTTTCCTGGACGATACTTAACAAAATGAAAATCGGCCAGCTCCGCGACCCAGCGATGTGTGGTGGCATTTAGTTTGGCCGTCGTGAGCACGTAGGTTAGTGGGTTGTTGTCGGTGTAGACAACAAATGAAAGGGTATAGTAGAGGTAGTCTCTGAAGCGTTCACATATTGCCCACTTCATGGCCAGGAATTCGAGCTTTCCAGAATGAAGATGGTAATTTTTCTCTGGGGCTGTTAATGTTCTTGATCCATAAGCAATGACCCGTAGCTTGCCCTCCTGTCTTTGATACAAAACTGCCCCAGGCCTTCTTGGGACGCATCACAGTGAAGAATGAATGGTTCTTCAAAATTGTGATAACCCAGAATAGGTGGTTGTGAAAGAAGACCGATCAACTGGGACAGAACCTCCTGATGTTTTGGCATCCAGACAATATGATGGTTTGAGGGGAGCTGTCCCTGGCTGTTCCCTTTCTTTACGGCTCTCACTTTATTTTTAGGTTTTGTCTGGCATGGACCCTTTTCCTGGCTCAGAAGGTCATAGAGTGGTGTAGCTATCCTGGAGAAATTTGGTATGTATGAACGGAAATATGACACAAATCCTAACATCTCCTACTGTTGTTGGTGTTCTCTCTCATAAGGCCTGTACCGGTGCTATGTCTGCTGGGTCCATTGTATATCCATCTTTGGACACCCTCCTTCCCAGGAACCTCACCTGACTTTTAAAGACCTCACATTTTCTTGCTGTCAGCTTGATCCCATGCTGTTGATAGCGACGCAGGATTTTCCGTAGGTCATTGAGGTGGTCCTCAAAGGTTGTCATCCAAGTAGGGTTGACATATCTCATCTCTCAGCCCTACTAAGCACTCCTCCATGCAACGTTGGAATTCTGCGGGTGCTGAGGACAGACCAAACGGAATTCGGATCCATTCATATAGGCCCCAGGGTGTGATGAATGCGGTCATTGGACGGCTGCTCTCCTCCAAAAACCCTTGGTGGTAGGCTTTTCCTTGGTCTAAGATGGAGAACCAAGCGCTTCCACTAAGACTATCAAGCATGTCTTGGATACGAGGAATTGGATGACTGTCTGGTATGCTTTTCTGATTCAATTCGCGATAGTCGCAACACAGTCACAGACTTCCATCTTTCTTTCTCACACAGACAATGGGCGAAGAATATTCAGATCTTGATTTTGTGATCCAGCCGCAGTTTAAGAGATCTTCCAGATACTCTTTGACTTCCTTATGAAGTGGTTTTGGCACAGACATGTACGTTCGCTTCACTGGTGTTGTGTCTTTAAGTCTGATTTTTAACTCCAGCGATGGAATACAACCTACATCTTGATCATCTTTGGAGAAAGCAGCACATTCCTCTCTCAGCAGTTTCCTCACTTTCTCCTGTTGTTGAGGTGATAAGTGGTTAACTGGAACAGGTGGGTCCCAGAGATCTCCATTACACTGGGCCTTCGAGCCTGAATTTAACTCTTTGGTTATTATCTGTTTTTCTACTGATGGTGGTTCCATGTTGTGCACGACTGAATCTTCTATATCCACAGGTTTTGCAGCAGCAGGGTAGACCGCTTTTACACTCTGTACAAGGCCTAACACGGTGCGTGGTTGAAGTGTAATGTCATGGCATGTATCATTACGTACTGGGATAAGGGCCTTTGACCAGGTGCCTCTCTGGAGCCTGACTACGTTCTCAGTGACTGTTAGTCCTTCAGGCCACTCAGGGCTCTCCAGTGGGACAAACAACATCTCCTGGTTACATGTCAGAGGAACAGTTCGCACTGAACACTTTACTACTTTTGTCTCACCAGGTGGTATTTTTGTTCTTTGTCGGCTCCCTCTAACTGTTCCCTCACAAGTGTTGGAATCTCCCTGCTTGACCAGTCGTATGAGCCCCTCAGCCCTTTTACAATCCAATGAAAAAGCTGCAGTCAATGTTTTTATGGTAGCTTGAGATGGTTGTTCTTTCTCTTGCTGCAAAAGATGTTCAATAACATTATACCCAATGATAGGCTCTTCTGCCACACCAGGTGTCTTTGAGACCAACAATGGCACAAGCAGCTCTGTGTTGGATGTATCAGAGGCATCCAGCTGAAACTTGACCTCAATACATCCGCTGAAGGGAATGTCTGTCTGATTCACAGCCCTGCCCGTCAACGTCCCGTGTCCGAGAATTTCCTCTGTGCCTCTTACTTTTACTTGAGGTAGGTGTTCTTTACGCCACAGTTCATTAATCAGACAGATCTGTGAGCCTGTGTCCCACAATGCTTGAGTAGGGACCCCATCCAACAAACACTTGACAGTACATTTCTTCCCAACCAAGTTCAGCAGTTGAGCTTTACGCTTAGAAGAGAGGTGGGCCGCATACATGGATCCTTCTAGCCTGTTTGCACTTGCGAGTTGTTGCTTTGCATTTACTTGCTGTTGAAGATGTTTTATGCTTTTGCTAAGCAGCCCAACAACAGTGTTGCATGGTCCATCCTGTCTCTGTATTTGCGTGTGAAGCTCCATTTGATCAACTGCAATTACTTGGTCCACATTAACTGTATGTCTTTGTGCCCTACAACCCTTTGAAAAATGTCCCTGCTGACCACATTTAAAACAGTGATTACACTGCTCACTGTTCCCGCTGTCTTGACACGATTTACATATCTTTCTATTGAGTGGACGACCATAACGAAAAGATGGTTGTGATTCCCGGATGCTCTTTTTGATTTCTGCTACCTCCTCTTTTAACTGTTTGACAAGTTCATACAACTCGGCTTCTCGTTTAGAGGAGGGGCTCTGAATCCTGTGTTCTTTCCCTCTAGCTGCTGCCCCATCCAAAAGTTTATGTCCATTATCAGTTGCTTCTCCCTGTCTATCAAGTCTTTGTAGTGCCTGTACATCAGCCTGAAGCTCATTTACTTTTGTCACTTTTGCACATGCATTTTTCTTTTGTTTCTGTTGTCTCTCAGTTTCAATACCTGCAGCATCGTTCATCCTCTCAATGAGCTCTTCATCTGTAATACCTTGGTTTTCCAGGTCAACTTTCAACTGAAACTTTATGTGGTCGCTGATGAGGCCAGTACTGACAGACCGTAAGAACTTCTTTTGAATGAGCTCAGCACTATACTGTTCCTCGGCCTCACGGTCTCTGGAGGCAATCAGAAGTCTCTCTTTCAGTTCTATGGCTCTGAACAAGAAGTTTTGAGGTGATTCACAATTATCTTGTGTGATGTTTACCAGTTTGTGATACAAATCTGTGGGCCCATCCTCTTTGAAATGGCCTTTTAAGATGATTTTTAATTGGGGAAGCGTCAAACTGCTTTTAATTTCAAGCATGTCTCGAAGGCTGAGGCCGGGAGTAATAGATCTTACAACAGCATCCACAATTTCTGTCTCAGCATGTCCTTTTTGAACTCCACTGTCTATCTGATGCATCAGATTTGTGTATGACAGCCGATCCTTTTGACCTCTCTCACCTATTTGTCCCCAAATTTTAAAATCACGTCTGATGGTCACTTCTGACACTCCTGATGGCTGAGGTTTGGCATCGCTATGTATAGCTGGGGCTGACCTGCTCTCTGTTTTCTTCACGTGATCACTCAGCCTCGTAATTTCACTCTCCAAAGATTTTGTGGAATTCTGAAACATCAACTGGAGGTCTGCATATGGTTTTTTTTAACTTTGCCAGCTCATCTTCATCCTCGCATAAACTCTTTTCTGCCTCCAGAAAGTTTTCATTTTTCATCCGTTTAATTAATTCCAAAACATCGCCCATAAACTGACGTGCTGCATCCTCATCTTCCTTCTCAATAACTCCATCAATCTCTTCATTGATTGCATGAACGGTAATGTGCTTTTTCCTTACCTTATCCACGGGCACTTTTGCAAATTCAGCCAATTCTTTAAGCGGCAGGTGCGGTAAATCCGTGCCGAGCTGCTCTTGCAGCTGCCGAAGATCCATCTCCTTTTTTCGCGTTGTTCTGTGCTCGTAAGAAATCTCCTGGGCTGGCTCGCCAATTTTGTTACACACGAGGTCCACAAGTGTGTTGGGATGAAGGTATATGTTTCGTTTTATTTCAAACGCTTTTTCAATCAGCAAAACAAAAAACTCTCACTCAACGTGGGTCAGGTCAAAACCGTACTTCCGCATCCCGCACTCTCGCGCTCTCTCTCTAACAACACCTGTCTATACAGCTCCGGTTTTTTAAAGACACAGACATTAACATGTTCAATAAAGACAACATAAAAAAAAAACCCAGAACCATTACAAAACCCAGAAGAAACAAATTTCATCAACCTGAACAGTACATTGAGTTAACGATTATCAGCAAAATAAAGAAAAATAAAACAAAACATTAATTGAAGGGGGGGGCTTATTCCCTTACATCTACATGCCTAAATGCTTTGAGTTGCTGCCATGTGATTGGCTGATTAGAAAGTTGCGTTAACGAACAGTTGGACAGGTGTACCTAATAAAGTGGCCGGTGAGTGTATATACATATATCCTCAATTATATATCCTAAAGCAGCTTTTTTTATAAATAGATAGATTCAGGATATAATTTGCATTCAGGATATAAAATTAATAAATGTATCGCGATAAGCTGTATCCCTGAGGTGCATAGTGGGAAGAAGCCTTGGTAGGAACTATACTCAAAAGGGAAATAATCTTTATTTTATTTATGTATTGCAGAAGTGCTACAATCTTCAGTAATCACATATACTGTATCTTTAGGTTGTCAATATGGGTCTATTCTCAGCAGCAGCAAGTGGTTTCTTGGTGAATGGTTTGTGGTCCTGTAGTCCAGTGCTCTACTGGTGCTACTGAGACAATGTGACAGCTCTTGGGTTTTGAATAAGAAGTTCTTCCATTCAAAATGTAAGGTTATAGGTGCTTGTGTTTGTCACATATTTTATCCATCATGTCGCTGATAAAATAATTAAATGGAATTTACTTCATCATTTAAACAGACTAGTTTGTAAGCAAATGGTATTTTTGTTCTGCATATTGAATACTTTATTGAATTACATTAAACCCTCAATAGCACTTGTTGCACAACCCCAACTTACATCTTACCAAACAAGAAACCTCTGAATGATTATACATATATGTGATATTCTAACACTAAATTAATTAATTTATGTTCTGTATCTAGTATAGAAAATTATTTTCTCCTGTAATAACTTTCAGCATCAATAAGAGATTCTTTTCTAACTTTGTGTAGATTTTTCACTGTTTTCATACAACAATGGTATGATGATGTCATCTGGCCGAGAAATAGAGAACAACCGCAGTGCACTTTCAGCAGCATCTGCTTTTGCTATTGCTACAGCGGGTGCCAATGAGGGCACACCAACCAAGGAGAAATACCGGCGCATGTCCCTGGCTAGCACAGGTATCACTGTTTTGTTTCAACTGCAAGAGTGATATGCAATAACAAGATTAAAGGCAGGTATTAGTTGCTAGGCAAACAGTCATTAAGTTTTTTTATTTGTTACCAGGATTCCCCACAGACCAGAGGAATGGAGATAAGGAGTTTGTAATTCGCCGCGCAGCAACTAACCGAGTACTTAATGTGCTGAGGCACTGGGTATCCAAACATTCCCAGGTAAAAGGTCATATGGCACTCTTTTGTTTACCTTTTTTCTACTATTTAGCAGAAGGTGTCCAATCTTCTACCATTTTATACTAGTACATTTACTGTTATCTCAAAAATCAGCTGAGCTGGGTAAATTTGACAAACAACCCTTAAACAATCACTTTTGCACATTTAGAAGCATAATTCTTTTTTGGTTTTAATGATAACATATTTTCATGTTTTTGGAAAGGAAATTAATCCATACTTTATCCATCCACACAATGTTTGCAATTGGGAAAATAACTTACATAAAATTAACACACGGTAATTACGTAGTACTCGCTGCTGTTGACAACTGTGGACTCACTTCTCCATCCTCCTACCACCATGCATGGCTAGGACTTTGAGACCAACACACAATTAAAAATGAACGTGATCTGCTTCTTGGAGGAAGTTATGCATGATCCTGAGCTGCTGACTCAGGAAAGAAAAGCAGCAGCCAACATCATAAGGTAGACCAACATTACAGAACACCCAGATATTCAGAATACTCCACACTACATATCAGATGTAACACAATTGTGTTCCCTTTAATTCTTTTTTGTAAATATAAGTTTTAAAATGAATTCTAATTAAAAAAAAAGAAAAATTAATTGAAGTCTTGTTTATATGTAAGTAACCTTCGATATGCTATATTTTAATAACATCTCATTATCCCTTTTGTGTACATCTTTTTCTACAACTCTTTCAATAGTATTTTACTTATAGACAACTTTTTTTTTTTGGATTATATTGTATAAATAGTGCTTAATCATTTATCTGATAGGACACTTACACAGGAGGACCCTGGTGACAATCAGATCACTTTGGAAGATGTGCTACAGATGGTGAGTGAGATGCTATGGGGTATAAAGCTGTTTTTATTTCTGATTTAAATTATATAAAATGCAATTCCTGGGCATGTGTTTATTTATCTGTGTGCTTGAGAGGCTGAGGATGGGAAAGCAGAACCCTTTGAAAACCATTCAGCTTTGGAGATTGCAGAGCAGCTCACCCTGCTGGACCATCTGGTTTTCAAAGTCATCCCATATGAGTAAGTATATTTTTGGTATTTTAAGCATTCAGTCAGTTCAAATAAGAGTTTGAAAACCTTAATGCATTTTAAAGATAACATACGTGTAATTAGGGTTGTCTCATTGTATATTTTTAGTGCTATATTTATACATGTATAAGTATGTATATAGCTTTAAATATGAAAATATGAGTCAAAGACAAGAACGTGCTTACTGTAACAGCATCTACATTTTTTTATCTTATGATGTCTAAGGTATGCTTGCTTATTTTTTCTGCTTCTACCACATCAACATTGAGGACAGAATGTTTACTTGCTGCCTAATATGTCCCACCCACTAACAGGTGACATGATTATATATATATATATATATATATATATATATTATATATATATATATATATATATATATATATATATATA
>JAAIIK010020256.1:287914-319667 GCA_014706435.1 Silurus glanis
GATATATATATATATATATATATATATAAAAATTTTTATTATTATTATTATTATAATTGTTATTATTATTATTGTAGTGCTCTTAATGCAACAATCTTGCTTTTATTTCCAGGGAGTTCTTTGGCCAGGGCTGGATGAAGAATGACAAAAATGAAAAGACACCCTACATCATGACAACGACAAAGCACTTCAATGATGTACATATGTATCTTTTGACCTTTATGTACATGAATACTGAAATTATACTTTACGCTTTTACCCATCCTAATTGCCAGGGGTGGTGATAATTACTTGTCTGCATGCAGTCATCTTTCCCTTTATTTGTCTCACCTGTTATCAAGCCAAGATGGTGGCAAGCTGTGTAATCTACAAAAAGATACCGTAGATCTATGATAGGAATATGGTTTCAGAAATTACAAGTTCATCCTGTCCTGGCTGACAGGTAATGTGGTCGATGTACTGAAAGGAAGTAAAAATTGGGGATAGAGAGCAAGCCTCTGAGTACAGATAATTGATAATCCACACAAGTCATCTTTGCCAATTCTTGACCTCACAATCTCCACAAACCAGCACTATAGTCCTGGAGAAGTCACATGATGCTATTAGCAACCAGCTTACTTTACATCTATAAAAATACTCTTCATTATTGTCCCAGGAGACTTTTATTATTTATTATTATTTCTAAAGAAAACTATAACTTTCCAAGTGGAGAAAAGAATATCCTGGATCAAGTTGACACATATTTTGGAGCTTGCAAAGGTGTTTATCCAATTCTATAAGCCTCTAATGAGTATAGCAAAGCAAGTGGAAGGCCACATGACTGCAAGATTGTTATGAGCTTACAGACTGGGATGTTTTTCAATGGTAGCTGATATGCAGTATGAATGCTGTATATCAGTTCTGACCTACATAGATTCTGCAATAAAACCTTACAGTTTCGCCCCTTACAGTAATGCCAGGAGAGAATTAAAATGTGCATTAGAGAGCAAAGGGACAGTTGTAATTAATGCATTGAAAAACTAAAATTTAAATTGATTTGAAAAATAAAATAAAAGCCATTGCTACAAAAATCTATTTCTCGTAAATTAGCAGGGGTTATTTCCCATGTTTTGGTTTTGATGAACAAAACAACAGGGTTGGAGCACACCCTTACCTATAGACAATGAGAAAGTGCTTGTCATAAATTCTCTTTAGGTGAGCACCACTATGAGAAAAACTAACATCAACAAAGTAACATGACTTCACAGGGTCTTGGGCCACAAACTAAGTTTTCATTTACTCTAATAAAATATTAGCCTTTCATTACAGTCTTCCACTATTGTCTATGCCCAAAAAGATTTCACCAGAATGTCTCAATGACTTCCAATGACTCAATGACTAGAATAACTTCCCGGTACTCTAAACAGTGTTTTCATGAAATATTTTAATGAACTTAAACTTGTGATGTGTACACAAGAGGACCCAGAAGCAGGACTCTTATACAAACTTCAGTGAACAGTGAGTCTTTATTAAGATTCATAGGAAAGTGTGATAGATTTGCTTTTACACACAGGGGAGCTGCCATACCACATTATGGTGGAGTTTCTCAGAATCACTCAAGTCACTCAAATAAAAAATCTGCCATTTGTCTACTTTATTTGAGTGGAAAAAACTAAACTGTTCAAGCATGCAGCAAGTCACTTATCACGGGTGAGTTTGCGCTCTTTTTTGATTGCTACTTGGTGATATCTACTTAGCACAAACATACAGTTCAGCATCAGTTCAGCAGCAAGCATGAAATTGTGAGAGTAATAAATGATGCAAGAAACGCCTTACTCTAATGTGCCACAACATGCATAGCCTTATTTGTGCAATTTTTTTTTAAGTTGTTGAAAAGAAGGTATTGGTCTCATGATTATTTTAATAGATATCAATCAGTGTTGTACTAAGGGTAACAGAGTCTTGTTCATGAGAGTTCAGAGGTCATGTGGGCATGAAGGGAAAATATAAAAAATATATATGGGGGTGGTTAGGAGGTGACCTCTGCAAACCTGGGAAGTGCTGAGGCCAGGCCTCAAAGTGTTGAGTGAGTTGAGTTGAGTGGTTGAGTGAGAATCATCAAGAGAGTGAGGCTGGTGGTGAATCCTAGGTACAGAGGATTCAGAAATAGCACAGCAAACAACAATGAGGGAAACCAGAAAGCACATCAGACACAAGAGATACTGCATTGAGACCAGGAACAATCTGTCAGGATCTTCCAGGCACATAGCGGTTCCGCTGCACACACTTCCGGGTCAGCAGCCATCTTGTCGTTTTTTCCACGCCTCCTGGTATTTAAGGACACCAAAGACACAATGTCCCTGAGAATATTCTTGCCACCCTGCCTGCTCTGGTTCCTGTTCCTGCTCCTGCTGCTGCTCCCTTTTCTGCTATGCTCTGGTTTTGAACTCTGTACCGGTTTTTGGTTTGTGTTTCTCCCCTGCCTATATTGTTCTGTTTGCCGGCTTTGGATTTTTTGGACAGTTTTTTCGGCTTTGGTTTTGTCTTCCCTGCATTGCTCTGTTTGCCTGTGTTTTGACCCTGGACTGTTTATTGGACTTTGTTTTTGCCTTTGCCCCATCAAATCCTGTTTTCACCTTACACTTACTCCTGTGGCATCCTGCATTTGGGTCCTCACTCACCTTGTCACCCGTGCTCTGGCTGTGCATTGTGTCACGTGAGTTACTGACAGAATAGTCTGGCCAAAAGATGGACCCAGCGGTGTATTAAAGTGTTGGGCTTGTTCCACCGCAGACCGGCAATTTCGTGCCTGTCCAAGTGGGAGCTGAATATCAACTCTCTGATTTAAAAAAAAAAAAAAGCATACCAGCGGTTGTATTCCCAGCAACAGCTGAAGTTCAACTTACCAAAGAAAATGATGCTGCACTTCTATACCCCATCATTGAATCTATACTTCCCTTCTACATCACCATCTGCTGCCTCTGCTTAACACAAAGACAAACTGCAGAGTGTCATTGTGTGTCAGTGTGTCTACAGAGATGGTGATTGGCTGCAATCCTCCACCAGACTTTTTGAATCACTCCCCTCTGGCAGGAGACTGTGGACCATCAGAACCAAAATCTCATGCCACAAAAACAGATTGTTTCCATCTGCAACTGACTTCATCAATAATAACAAGTGCCCACGATCTCTGACCTGCTTCCATTAACATTAACATTACAGTGATTTAAACCCTACACTGTTTATCTCATGTGTTTAAGTGTTCAAGAGAGTGCATAAATCAGCTTCAGTTAGTTCAGAATGCAGAATCCTTATTAGATCTAGAAAATATGACCACATCACCCCTGTTTTAATTAGTGTACACTGGCTCCCAATAAAATCTCGCATTGATTATAAAATACTAGTACTGACATATAAAGCACTTAACAGTCTCTTGCCGCAGTATTGGAGCGAACTTCTATACCAATTCTATACCCCACGTGTACTTGGATGAAAAGGTGTAGGCTATTTGTTGGTACCTCAAATAATGAAGACTACAGCAGGGGGCAGCTCTTTCTCTTATAAAGTTCCACAGTTATGGAACAGCCTTCCAATCAGTGTTTGGGACTTAGACACAGTCTAAGTGTTCAAGTTGAGGCTGAAAACATTTATTTAGCCTTTTATCAGTAGATTTTTCTTAGGTAAAGGAGCAGATCTGAAGGGATCATGGATATAGAGTGTTCGGTGAAATGGGATATTTGTATGCTGTCGTCCCCTCACTCTCACACGTTCACCGTGTGAGAGTGGCCGTCTCTTACCCCAGAGATCACTCATGTCTGTGTTACCTTCTGGCTCTCCCTTTTAGTTATGCTGCCATAGCAAGTCTTGTCGGAGTCACCAACTGCACAGTGTCCTTACCTTTCATACAACAGTTGATGGTTTCTCATCAATGCCCTGGGGATTCATGAAATTACAGAGTAAGAACAGGAACACTGAGGATTTAAACTTGGACTGTAGTTAATGTCAACAGTCTGCTACACTGACTCAGTACTACAGTTTGCATCTGATTACAATCACTGCAAACCTCAACATCATTTATTTGTAATAAATGGACATTCGCTACCACCCAGATGAGGATGGGTTCCCTCTTGAGACTGGTTCCTCTTAAGGTTTCTTCCTTATGCCCATTCCCGATTATCTCGGGGAGTTTTTCCTTGCCACAGTTGCTACCAGCTTGCTCATCAGGGACAAACTTACACTTAAAACAACATCTTATTAATTCTTTATCACCACATTATCTGTGTAAAGCTGTTTTGAGACAATGTTCTTTGTTAAATTGAATTCAATGATTGCCTAATTCCACATGATAGGAATTTTTATTTATTTATATATTTTTATACTATTCACCTTTAAACCCGTCTATACCTGTGATTTGTTAAATTAAACTAGTGTTTCTTTTACTGTTAACTTGGCTCATTTTAAATAACTTACAAATAAATATCTATTTCTGATTCAGATACATTTTCTGTAAATTATTAAAAGTATTTAAACAAGTGATGAATTAGAATTAATATGACATTAACATGCCTTTTTACTCCAATTCTTAAAAGATAGCTTATACACACCACCTCAGTGCTTCCACCTGTGTCTCTTTAGTCTCTGTGTATTTAATTTAATTGAATTCATTTTTATTTGTATAGTGCTTTTAACGATGGGAATTGTTTCAAATCAGTTTTTCACAGATAATTTGGTAAGAAAGAATCAATAAGATTCAAGTTCCCCTTTTGTGTCAGTCTAGTTGCTTGTTTGTTAAAGTTGTGTGGTCTGTTTTCCCGTGTCTTCAGCCTTTGTTCTTAGCTTGTTTTTTTCAACCATTCTGTTTAGGCTTTGAGTATTTTTGTTGGTTCTCATACAACGTTAAGATTTTTCCTCAAGTTTTCTAGGAGTTTTGTTATTTGTTCCCCATTTTTATTATTATTATTATTATTATTATTATTATTATTATTATTATTGTTATAGGGATTTTTAGATTGTGTTAAGTTCTTCTTTGAAGCCCAAATGGCATGAGTTTTATCAGCCTACTCCCAACTTCATAATTGCATTGTTTTATTTGCACATTATTTTCTTAGATTTTTTTTTTTTTTATTCATTTTTACAGAATGTTTTTTTTTTTGTAATTTATGGAATTTCTGCTTAGTTTTTTAGTTAATGTAGTTTCTTCAATTTTATTTTTCCACAAGCTTTATAGGCATCCCACAGTACAGATTGAAATATTTTCCATTGTCATTCTCTTAGTGTTTGATTTCCATTTTCATATGTGCTATAATCTGCTCATTATTTAGAATGCTAGAATTCAGTCTTTATAATGTATTAATGCAAATTCTATTCAAACACATTAGGCATATACAGGTGCATGGCTTGATAGGTCCATTGTCCATTATAATGATCCAAGATGGTGGTGTGGCAATAGCTTGCAGCAGCGGCTCCGGATCCAAATTGGTGCTACTTTTATTTTGTAGCTCGCCTTATGCAACTTATGGATATTGGAGCAACAGGTGTCCTTGTGTACCATACATGTACCAAACACTCCAGAAACACAGAAACAACTCTAACAACATAATTAATGATGATCTGTGGGAGAAGCAACGCGACCTCGGCTTGCTTCATGGACCAGGCCTCCAGACCTCGGCATCGTTTGCAGCAGACGGATGGAATAGGGGAAATCGAAAGTGAACTGGAAAGTTTAACCAGTTGCTATTGTGCTTTTAGTGTACATTACACCTAGCGCTAATGCTAAGGAGGGGCTATGTGTACTCTACGGGACCATTAGCGAACTGTAGAACACACCCTGGTGATTTGTTTGTCACCGGAGATTTCAACCAGGGACTGTGGACTCAGGACTGTGCTCCCTAAATTACATTAGAACTTTGCAAACAGAGGGGAAAACATGCAGGATGTTTGCACAAACATCCCGGGCACATACTGGGCGAAGCCCCACCCCCACCTCGGCTACTCAGACCACATCTTTGTTATGCTGATCCCAGCATGCAGACCACTTAACAGGCGTTCAAGTCCAGCTCGAAAACAGGTGAAAACCTTGCCAGCAGGATCTATGTCTGCTCTTCAGTACTGCTTTGAATGCACTGATTGGGACCTGTTTAGGAAGGCTGCAAACAACAGCGATTGTTGGAGGAGTACACATCATCAGTGACCAGCTACATTAGCAAGTGCATTGATGACGTGACCATCTCTAAGACCATTACCACACGCTCCAAGCAGAAGCTGTGGATGAGCGCTAAGCTGCGTGCACTGTGTAAGGATGGTTAGATCTCTTCATGAGGTCATACCCCGAGAACTGCCATGCAACTTCATGAGGCCAGACCCTTGGAACTACCATGCAACAAAACAATAAACTTTTTAATCTGAGCAAAGGATCTCTTTAATCTGAGGAGAGAAAGCCATTTGTTCAGCTGCCCTCTCACCCATCCTTGAGCCCCCCTCTTTTCCTCCTGGGGCTATGGCCAGGTCATGGAAAGGTGACTTAGAAGTTACCGGAATTCAAGCTACTATACTTGCATACCATAATAATTACATTTTAGGAATGTATGAATTTTACCTTTGCATGTTTGGTATCATTTTAAAGGTCTCAGTGTGATTGGAGATATGATCTCAGTCCCATATCAGTAGAACAGACCAAAATTAAAGACATCGGGGTTGGGAAAATATTCTGTCCTACTGAAATGAGGAATGTCCCAGAGAAGATGTTGGTTTTTACCCTAGGTGCTATTTGGTTTTAGGTAACATCCTGTCCCAACAAAGGGTTTGCAAAGCTTTTTTTACTTTGAATACGGGAGTGTTTGTGATGGTTTGGGTATTTAAGGAGATTTTTTGAAACACTCAGGGAAGCATTCTGTAGTCTGTGTAACTTCCCACACAGGCTCTGTGTGTCTCTATTGCCAGTGACTCTTTAACAACTCTTTTGTAAACTGCATTGCTAAACTATTTGGTTTTATGCTGATCATGTTGTGTAACTTTCTTCTATTTTTTGTTCTACATTTGACATTTGTTTATTAATTATTGCCTGGCAAATTAATGTAAAATTCTTGATTAACTCTGAAATCTCCTGAAATGTATTCCTAGTAGATTATGTAGTCTGGTGTTACCGCAAATCTATGACCAGGATAGTACATACAGAAGGCTCATAAACAGATGGAGCATTGAGCACAACATTTGAGACCTACTGATTTCTGACTAGCATTGAGCACAACATTTGAGACCTACTGATTTCTGACTATCACTGACTTGGTCTAGTGGTTAGGATGCGGTGCTCTCAACGCTGCGCCCCGGGTTCGATCCCCGGTCAGGGAACCAACCACAGCCATGAGGGTTGCACAAGCCTTAGTGCTGGTCCCAAGCCCGGATAAATGGGGAGGGTTGCGTTAGGAAGGGCATCCAGCGTAAAAACGTGCCAAATCAAACATGCGGATGATCCGCTGTGGCGACCCCTAATGGGAGAAGCCGAAAGTATATACTGACTTAGCAAGTTATGACAAAGTGACTAAATCAACTATTCTTTATGCATGAGCAAGCATTGAGCGGCTACTTAAAATAATATTAGTTTACAGTTATATCCTCTGACTAAGATTCGCCAATTCTGAATGCGATTCCAGGTCCATGATGAAATATTAATTGAGAAGACAGAATGCTTAGAATAATCTATTAAAATTAAAGAAGAAATACAACCAATAAAGTGATCAGCTTAAATTAGATATATTCAAGATACATCTTTATAACAAATTGGAGTCAGATTAGAGGTAAAACTTTAGATTCATGTAACAAATTGCAATCCATTTTAGTAATCTTTTACAGCAGCGTGAGAAAGACTAGCATGCAGCATACCTTCACCCACGCCAGTAGATTCCGTCATTGGGCCATTGGGTGGGGTACCTTGCAGCTGCTAAAAACTAGAGACTCTGCCATTAGAGCAGGGGGCTAACTGGCTTTAAGAACAGACGGCCAAACTGTCCTGTGCCATAAGAGAGGCGAAGCAAACCCACAGCAAGAGAATCCACTGCCAGTTTCAGGACAGCAGAGATGTCACGAACTACAAGACAACACACCCATTTGTGACTATGATGCCTTCGTCCCAGATGTGCTGAATGACTTCTATGCCCGGTTTGAGATGCAGATCAATGTGGGGCAAAGAAAACCACCCTCCTACCAATGATCAGGTGCTCTGTCTATCCATAGCTGAAGTGAGAATTACTGCAGAGTTAACCCACAAAGGTTTGCTGGACCAGACAACGTTCCTGGCAGAGTGCTCAGGGAATGTGCAGAACAGCTAGTGAATGTCTTCGTCATCTTCCTGAGCAGTGCAGTTATTCCTATGTGCCTCAAGACAACGACTATCATCCCGTCACATTCACACCCATCATGAAGAGGCTCCCCCATTCGAGAGGCTCATCCCAGTCACCCAGTCACCACACTCACTGGACCCCATGCAGTTTGCGTATCATCCAAACCGTTCCACAGTTAATGCCATCTCTGCAAGCCTCCATTTGGCCCTCACCTACCTGGACAATAAGGACACATATGTACGAATGCTGTTCATAGACTTCATTTCAGCATTTAACACAATCATCCCTCTGCACCTGATTGAGAAGCTGAGCCCACTGGGCCTGAATACCTCCCTTTGCAACTGGATCTTGGACTTCCTGACTGGGAGACCTTAGTCAGGCCGGATTAGGAACAGCATCTACAGAACCACCACACTGAACAAGTCAAGTCAAGTCAAGAGGCTTTTATTGTCATTTCTACTATATGCAGTGGTACACAGTACACAGTAAAAACGAGACAACGTTCCTCCGGAACCCTGGTGCTACACTAAACAATAACATAAAGCTACAACACAACACAAGCTACATAAAGTGCATCGAGTACAACCTGGTGCAAACAGTGCAGACAAAAAACAGTACAGACAGACAACACAGGACAAGACACAAAACCAAGATAGCGCCGACCAGTAAACCTACTGTATACTTGGTTATACAGTACTTTGAACTGTAAAAACTATACCCGGGAGTGAATATAAGAACGCAATGTAGTGCAAAAACACAGCAGCAGTCAAGATGTGCAGAAGACAGCATGTAAACAGTGTAGTATAATATAACAAAGTCGAAGGTGCAAAAAAGCATGTAAACAATATAGTAGTCGAAGGTGCAAAAGACACCTTTAAACAGTTTACACGGTTAATAGTAATAGTAAACAGTAATACAGTGAAAGGTGCAAAAAAACAGCAGTTTAAACAGTGTAGTACAGTCAATATAAATAATAATAAATAGATGATGGTGGAATGGATTAAGATGAGTGATGAGTGTGTGTTAAGTGTTAAGTCCAGGTTGTACAGTTTGATAACACACATTTGAGTGTGTGTGTGTGTGTGTGATCCCTTCAGTTCTGTGTATTAAGTAGCCTGATGGCTTGCAGGAAAAAGCTGTTGCACAGTCTGGATGTGGCGGCCCGAATGCTTCGGAACCGTTTTCCTGATGGCAGGAGTGTGAAAAGTGTCTGTGACGGGTGTGTGTGGTCGTCCACAATGCTGTTTGCTTTGCGGATGCAGCATGTAGTGTAAATGTGCATAATAGAGGGGAGAGAGACTCAGATGATCTTCTCAGCTGTCCTCACTATCCTCTGTAGGGTCTTGCGGTCCGAGACGGTGCAGTTCCCAAACCAGGCAGTGATGCAGCTGCTCAAGATGCACTCAATGGTCCCTCTGTAGAACATGGTCAGGATGGGGAGAGGGAGATGGGCTTTCCTCAGCCTTCTCAGGAAGTAGAGACGTTGCTGGGCTTTCTTGGTGATGGAGCTGGTGTTGAGTGACCAGGTGAGGTTGTCCGCCAGATGAACACCAAGGAATTTGGTGCTCTTGACGATCTCCACTGAGGATCCATCAATAATCAGTGGAGATTGGTCGCTCTGTGCTCTCCTGAAGTCCACAACCATCTCTTTCATTTTGTCCACATTCAGAGACAGGTTGTTTGCTCCACACCAGGCAGTTAACCGTTGCACCTCCTCTCTGTATGCTGACTCGTCATTCTTGCTGATTAGACCCACCACGGTCGTGTCATCAGCAAACTTGATGATATGATTCGAGCTGTGCATTGCTACACAGTCGTGAGCCAGCAAAGTGAACAGCAGTGGACTGAGCACACAGCCATGGGGGGGGCCCCAGTGCTCAGTGTGGTGGTGCTGGAGATGCTGTTCCCGATCCGTACTGTCTCTCAGTCAGGAAGTCCAGGATCCAGTTACAAAGGGAGGTGTTCAGGCCCAGTAGGCTCAACTTCTCACTCAGGTGCTGAGGAATGATTGTGTTGAATGCTGAGCTGAAGTCAATGAACAGCATTCGCACATATGAGTCCTTGTTATCCAGGTGGGTGAGGGCCAAATGGAGGGTTGTGGAGATAGCATCGTTCGTGGAACGGTTTGGACGATACGCAAACTGCATGGGGTCCAGGGAGGGTGGGAGCTGGGTCTTAATGTGCTTCATGACGAGCCTTTTGAAGCACTTCATCACGATGGGAGTGAGAGCGACGGGACGATAGTCATTGAGGCAGGATATGGTAGACTTCTTCAGGACAGGAACGATGGTCGTTGACTTGAAGCATGTGGGAACAACGTTACTGCTCAGGGAGATGTTGAAGATGTCAGTAAAGACATCCGCTAGCTGTTCTGCACATTCCCTGAGCACTCTGCCAGGAATGTTGTCAGGTCCAGCAGACTTCCGTGGGTTAACTCTGCATAGAGTTTTCCTCACTTCAGCTGTGGTTAGACAGAGCACCTGGTCAATGGGAGGAGGGGTGGTCTTCCTCGCCTTCACGTTGTTCTGTACCTCAAACCGGGCGTAGAAGTCGTTCAGCACATCTGGGAGGGAGGCGTCACGGTCACAAGCAGGTGATGTAGTCTTGTAGTTTGTGATCGCCTGGATGCCCTGCCACATGCACCGGGTGTCTCCGCTGTCCTGGAAGTGGTCGTGGATTTTCTTTGCGTGTGCACGCTTCGCCTCTCTGATGGCACGGGACAGTTTGGCCCTTGCTGTTCTTAAGGCCGCCTTGTCCCCAGTTCTGAAGGCAGAGTCTCTTTGTTTTAGCAGCACACGCACATTTGCAGTCATCCACGGCTTCTGGTTGGAGCGTGTAGTGATTGTCTTGGAGATGGGCACATCATCAACACACTTGCTGATGTAACTGGTCACTGATGATGTGCACTCCTCCAAGTTGATGGAATCGCCATTGGTTGCAGCCTCTCTAAACATGTCCCAGTCAGTGCACTCAAAACAGTCCTGGAGAGCAGAAGTAGCTCTTTCTGGCCAGGTTTTCACCTGTTTCTGAACCGGTTTAGAGCGTCTGATGAGCGGTCTGTATGCTGGAATTAACATAACAGAGCAGTGGTCTGAGTATCCGAGATGGGGGCGGGGCTCCGCACGATACGCGCCGGGGATGTTTGTGTAAACAAGATCCAGCGTGATCGCGCCTCTCGTTGCAAAGTCCACATTCTGATGGAGTTTAGGGAGCACAGTCCTGAGATTCACATGGTTGAAATCTCCGGCGATAATAAACAATCCGTCGGGGTGAGCATTCTGCAGGTCGCTAATAGCGCCGTAGAGTTCACTCAGTGCCTCCTTAG
This sequence comes from Silurus glanis, assembly GCA_014706435.1. Classification (NCBI taxonomy): domain Eukaryota; kingdom Metazoa; phylum Chordata; class Actinopteri; order Siluriformes; family Siluridae; genus Silurus; species Silurus glanis. Next base: position 299,555 of record JAAIIK010020256.1, read on the forward strand.
CATTACCGCTGGGAGGAATGTACACTCCGACAATGAAAACAGTCGTGAATTCCCGTGGTAAATAAAAAGGTCTGCATCTAACAATCACAAACTCCACTAGCGATGAGCAGTAGCGTGAAACAAGCACAGAGTTCTTACACCATTCCGTGTTGATATAAACACACACGCCACCACCGCGATTCTTACCGCACAGAGCTGCGTTTCTGTCAGCACGAAACAGGGTTAGCCCGTCTAGCTGGATGGCGGCTTCTGGAACTCTGTCGCTGAGCCACGTCTCCATGAAAACAAAGACGCAACAGTCTCTAAACTCTCGCTGTGTGGTTTGTTGGAGTCGGATGTAGTCCAGTTTATTGTCCAGGGAGCAGACATTAGAAAGAAAAATGGAAGGGAGAGCCGGCGGCTAGGGTTAGCATTTAGCCTAGTACGGACACCCGCCCGCTTGCCGCGCTTCCGCTTCCTCGAGCATCGCTTCCGACGTCCTCTCTCCCGGCTACCGGCACCAGGTGACACCGAGGGCTGGGGGCCTGGTCTTTGTGGCCGAGGTCGCAGCAAGCCGAGGTCACGAAGGTTATTAATAACTTTATCATGCAGATTGTTGGTTGCATGATGCCTGTGCCGTAGTAGTGTCTGGTGGTCGTACACATGAACACAGCTGACTCTGGTGTCCATGTATTGTAATAGGTCGGGCTAAATATGAAAGCACCATTTTTGGATCTGGAGAGGCCGCTGCGAGCTACTGCCGTGCCGCCATCTTGGATTCATTTACACTGGGGCCCCTCAGGACTGTGTGCTCAGCCCACTGCTGTTTACTCTGCTGACTCTGCTGCTGACTGTGTAGCAATGCATAGCTCGAACCACATCATCAAGTTTGCCGATGACACGACCATATTGGGTCTCATCAGCAAGAACGATGAATCAGCATACAGAGAGTAGGTGCAACAGAAACAGCCTGGCTTAGAGTCAACAGCCTCTCTCTGAACGTTGACAAAAACAAAGAGATAGTTGTTGACTTTAGGAGAGCACATAGCAGCCATTTTCCACTGATCATCGATGGCTCCTCTGTGGAGATCAAGAGCACCAAATTTCTTGCTGTTCATCAGGCGGAGAACTTCACTAGGTTACTGAACACTAGCCAAGAAAGCTCAGCAGCATCTCTACTGTATGACAAGGCTGAGGAAAGGCCATATCCCTCCTCCTATCCTGACCACGTTCTACAGAGGGACCATTGAGAGCATCCCGAGCAGCTGCATCAGTGTCTGATTTGGAAACTGCACCATCTTGGATTACAAGACCCTAGAGAGGATAGTGAAGAGAAGCTGAGATGATCATCGGAATCTCTCTCCCCTCTATAACAGACATTTACACCTCACACTGAATCTGCAAAGCCAACAGCATTGTGAATGACCCCACACACACTTTACACTCTCCTACCATCAGGGAAGCGGTTCTGAGGCATTCAGGCCCTCACATCCAGACTATGCAACAGTTTTTTGCTCAAGCCATCAGGCTCCTCAACACACACAACTGAACTGGAACTGAATCTCACATGCGCACACTCACTCAACTGTGTGTTACTGAGCTGCTACAAATCTGAACTTAAACACACATTCATTCTCATTTCACACATCCATGTCTTTAGCACCACCCATATTATATATTATTTTATTATAACTACATAACTGTTTACACACTGTTTTTGCACATCAATTTGACTGCTGCTATTGCTGTTTTGTGTTTACATTTTGTGTTTATTTACAAGCACACTCCTGTATACAGCTTTTTTTATGTACACTCTACTGTATAACATACAGTAAGTTTACTTTCGGTGCTAATTTGTGTTTTAGTATTTGTCCTACACTGTCTTGTCTTGTACTGTTTGCACCAGGTTGCACACGATGCATTTTATGTGGTGAGGACAACTTACTTTAGTCCTTAGCTCTGTGTTCTGTTATGTAGCTCTATGTTGTTTTATGTAGCATCAGGGTTCTAGTGGAACATTGTCTAATTTCACTGTGTACTGCATCAGCAATATATGGTTGAAATGACAATAAAAGCTTCTTGACTTTTGACTTGACTCCTATGCTACATTTAGTTAAATTTTGTCTGTTTTTATAATATATAAATTCCATTCTTGAGTATTTTAAATGTGGGTGTGAGTAATGGGTATAATCTTGCCATTTGGAGTAAAAAGTCTCTCCAATCAGTCTGAGATTTCTTAATAGAGCTTTAAATTTATTTGCTATAGGAGTTAAATATCACTTTAAATTTATTCATTTTTGGATTGTGGATTATATTAAAATCTCACACAAATTAAAGTTCCTTGTGTCTAAGCTAAAATGATATTAAAGAATTTAAATTTGCTACCCGGACAAACAAACATTAATAAATGTTACTGATGCACGCTCAATTTGTCCTTTAAATACTGTCAATTATAACATCCTTCTTTATCTCTAAGTTCAGACAGGTGATTACACCAAAGCATGTTTGATATTTGACACTCTCCTTCAGAATTTATTTGCAGTTAATAAAAGAAACAGCACAGATAATCCACCCATGAATACAAAATGTAGTCAAAGGGAAGAGCAATTCACGTTACAATGGTCAATGGTGGAATTGGTTCTGGGCCCCATCTAACCAATGTCTCCACTCCTTCAATGCCTCCTTAATGGAAAGTATTTCCCCGTTCCCCACATCATAATTGCTCTCTGCCAGGGGTAATTTACATGTTATTTGAGACGGTATGCCACCAATACCTCATCTGGAGGCATCTACCTCCACTATAAAGGGGATGCTATGGTCTGTGTGTTGCAAGTTGGGTGCAGAGGTTAATCGTTGTTTTAGTCTTTCGAACGTTTTTGCAGTTTCCCACAGAGTAAGCCTGGTGCTGTAGTTTCTGATGACTGGTGGATAAAAGTTTGCAAGACCTAGGAACCTTTGAAGTTCCTTGATACTCGAGGGTTGAGGCCATGCTGTGACTGCTTCCACTTCACTCTTGTCCATCTCCACCCCCTGCTGGCTGATGACATATCCCAGGAAGGTGGTGAAACTCTTGTGAAACTCAAACTTTTCTGAATTTACCATAAGTTGGTGCTGCAACAGCCTCCCTAGTACTGTGCGTACTTGATGGATGTGGAGGTCATAGGTTTTGGAGTATACTAAAATGTGGTCAATATACATGATGATACAAGAGTTTAGTAGGTCCCGAATAATTTCATTCATTAAGGCTTGAAATACAGCTGGTGTGTTCGTCAGGCCATATGGCGTTACCTGGTACTCATAGTGCCCCCTTGTGGTATGAAAGGTGGTTTTCCATTTACCCCTCTCACTGAGCTGGATCAGGTTATATGCACTGCAGAAATCTAATTGGGTTAAGTAGAGTGTCTCCCGTAGCTGTTCAAGGATTGATGATACTAGCGGGAGTGGGTACGGGTACCACACCGTGATGGCATTTAGGCCATGGTAGTCTATGCAGGGCCTTAATCCCCCATCATTCTTCTCCACAAAAAAAGAATCCTGCTAATGCTGGGGACAGTGTTTAAGGCAGTTGGATGACCAATGTAGCAGTTCTTTGTGCTTCCATAATATTACAGGGTCATGTAATAAACATGGAAAACAGCCATGGAAACACTAGAATGATGGGATTGACTGGAGAGGAGATGATGAACAAATTAAGCTTATCCACATGAAATTAACCCACTCATAGTGGGACTGAAGCGGTTCGATGGGTTATGAAACCGTCACCTATTGGACTGTTATCCACCTCAGTGATTGTGACTAGTGTGACACATGGAATCATTGGGAGCTTGAGGTCTTTAACCAGCAGCTGGTGGATAAGAATGATGGCTGAATCTACGAGCGATGAGAAGGTACGATGTTCATTAGTAGCAAAAAGCTGCACAGGCAATAGAAGACTGTGTGAACAAAGATTCATGCTCACGTGGGCAGAGGTTCAGAATGGACGGGGATGTCGCATTGGGTGCTGGCTCCGAATTAGGTAATCGGCAGTGAATTATGTTATAGGCGGATAGCTAGTGTAATGTACTTTGACAACGGGAGGTTTTTTTATCATTGCAGGCCATCTCAGCCTGTAGACTGTGATGCAGACCTTCTCTGAACAGCCTATGCATATTCTTTTAATTAATATATTAGTGTATGTATGTGTGTGTATTACATTATTTATATATAATATATTACACACATACATACACCCATATATTAATTGTTTTAGAAAAGTCAGGTGTAAAAAGAAAAAGGAGAAAAGGAGGCCTGAAGTGGTACAATGCAAAATCTCTGATTGATTATACTCTGAAGTTTTAAGCAAACTGAAAGAATATGCACAGGCAAAAACAGTGTTGAAAGGTTCCAGTCCCTATATCCCACAAAACTATTCTACAAAGACAACTACTCCACAATGCTGCAGAAGAGGGGGCAATTTAAAGTGCAATTTTGTAATGGCTCCCAATATATATATATATATATATATACATAGATATATATATATATATATATATATACACACACACACACACACACACACACACACACACACACACAGTCATGGCCAAAAATTTTGCCACCCTTGCTATTCTGTCAGAAAATTTTACCTTTCTCTCAGAAAAATATTTGCAGTTGCAAATGTTTTGATACTCACATGTGTATTTTTTTGTTTGACTTGGAACAACACAAAAAAAAAACAGAGAGGAAAACTCAAATCTGATACAATTCCAGAACCCAAAAAATGCACTGGACAAAATTATTGGCACTCTTAACTTAATATTTGGTAGCACCCCCTTTGAAAAAAATCACTGAAATCAATGGCTTCACGTAACCATGAATGAGTTTCTTACACCTCTCTACTGGAATTACCTCTCCACTCTTCTTTTGCAATCTGCTCCAGGTCATTCAGATTACAAGCTGTTTTGAGATCTCTCCATGGGTGTTCTATGGAATTCAAATCTGGGCTTTGTTTGTAACCATTTTGGAGTGCTTTTTAAAGTGTGTTTCGGGCCATTGTCCTGCTGGAAAACCCATGACCACTAGTGGAAATGCAGCTTTCTGACACTAGCCAATACGTTGCGCCCCAAAATTCTTTGGTAATCAACAGATTTAATGATACTGTTCACACAGTCAAGGCATGCAGTGCCAGAAGCAGCAAAGCAACCTCAAAACATCTTTGAACCTCCACCATGTTTGACTGTAGGGGCTGTGTTCTTTGCTTTGAAGGCCTCATTTCTTTTTCTTTAAACAGCGCCATGATGTCCTTTACCATAAAGCTCTACTTTTGTCTCATCTGTCCACTGTATGTTCTCCCAGAAGGATTGTGATTTTGTAACATACGTTTTGGCAAACTCCAGTCTTGCTTTTTTATGCCTTTGTGTCAATGGGGGTGAGAAGATATACTAAATCAAAGATTTAGATTGGAGATCAAAGATGGCGCCGGTGAGGTCGGCTGCCGTCACGACTGCTCCGGCTACGTTTTCTCTTTTTTTGTTTATTTTATACTTTTATTTTAGTAGTTACAGTTCCATCTACACAAGATGGACACCATTAGATATGACAGAGACACTCTTATATCTATTGGTGTACAATGCACTCACCTTTCGCCGTTTTTAAACCCGGACCCATGCTGGCCGAGCGAGATCCTGAGGGAGAACAAAGGACGCGACCCGTAACGGCGTCCGCGAGGGAAACGAGCCGGCGTCAGGAACAGGCTGAGGGCACGCACAGCCTGCGCTCCCTTACCTAGTATACTGTTAGCCAACGTCCAGTCACTGGAGAACAAGCTCGACGACCTCAGGGCAAGGGTCAAGTTCCAGAGAGACATTCAAGACTGCAACCTTCTCTGCTTCACCGAGACATGGCTGAACCCAGCGGTACCGGACCACGCCATCCAGCCTGCCGAGTTTTTCTCGGTTTACCGCATAAACAGAACACTGGAGTCGGGGAAGTCAAGAGGAGGTGGAGTGTGTCTGATGGTGAACAACCACTGGTGCGACAACGCGAGCATCGTTCCTCTTTCACGCTCCTGCACACCAAATCTGGAACTACTGACCATCAAATGTCGGCCCTTCTATCTACCTCGGGAATTCAGCTCGGTCATAGTCAGTGCCGTTTATATTCCACCTCAAGCAGACACGGACACTGCGATATGGGATTTGCACGAGACAATAACACTTCAACAAACACAGCATCGGGACGCTGCGCTCATTGTGGTCGGAGATTTCAACAGTGCCAACCTCAAGCGTGCACTACCGAACTTTTATCAGCACATCACCTGCCCCACCAAGGGCGAAACGACACTGGACCACTGCTATGCACCTTTCAAGAATAGCTACAAGGCACAATCACGTCCACCGTTTGGGAAATCGGACCATGCCGCCATCTTCCTCATGCCTGTTTACAAACAAAGGCTGAAACAGGAAGCTCCGGTTTAGAGGGAGGTCGCGTGCTGGACTGACCAATCGGTGGCCGCTCTGCAGGACGCTTTGGATGACGCAGACTGGGACATGTTCAGGCGCAGCTCTGATGACGCCAACATGTTTACGGAAGCGGTTGTGGGATTCATCGGGAAACTAGCGGATGATACAGTGCAAAAAACCACTATCAGAACCACTATCTGGTTGTTTCCCAACCAGAAGCCGTGGGTGGATAAAACCATCCGCGACGCTCTGAGATCCCACTCCGCTGCCTATAACACGGGGCTCGCCACCGGGGACATGAACGAGTACAAGGCTGCGTCCTACAGTGTTCGCAGAGCGGTGAAGGATGCAAAGCGGCGCTACGGAAGGAAACTAGAGTCACAGTTTCAACATGGTGGCTCTAGGAGCCTGTGGCAGGGACTAAGAACAATAATGGACTACAAAACACCATCTTCTAAAATGGTGAATGCGGACGCTTCTCTGGCAGACGAGCTAAACACCTTTTACGCTCGTTTCGAGGCTGCAGCTAACCACGCTAGCGGCACAACCAGCATGCACGCTGAGAGAGCCGGAGAGGTAAACACGTTCACCATCTCAGAGCATGACGTGAGGAGGGCATTCAAGAGAGTGAATACCAGGAAGGCAGCAGGACCAGACGGCATCACAGGTCGGGTTCTGAAAACCTGCGCTGACCAGCTAGCACCAGTGTTCACTGAGATATTCAACCTCTCACTGGAACAGTCTGTTGTCCCCTCATGCTTTAAACAGTCCACTATTGTTCCTGTCCCGAAAAAACCCCAGCCCGCCTGCCTTAACGACTATCGCCCTGTAGCCTTGACCTCAGTAGTGATGAAGTGCTTCGAGAGACTGGTCAGAGACTTCATCACTGCATCACTACCAGACACACTGGACCCATTACAGTTTGTGTACCGTCAGAACCGCTCTACTGAGGACGCCATTGCTCATCTCCTCCACACCACGATGAGCCACCTGGACCAAAGAAATGGGAATTATGCAAAGATGTTGTTTGTGGACTACAGTTCAGCATTTAACACCATAATTCCCTCCACACTCACCTCTAAGTTGGAGGTCCTGGGACTCAGCCAGCCGCTGTGTCAATGGATCTCTAACTTCCTGACAGACAGACCACAAGCCGTACGGGTGGGAAAACACACCTCATCCACCCTCACCCTCAGCACTGGAGCTCCCCAGGGTTGTGTTCTGAGCCCCCTGCTTTACTCAATGTACACATATGACTGTGTGGCCACTTCCAACTCCACCACCATCATCAAGTTTGCTGACGACACCGTTGTGGTGGGTCTGCTCTCCAACAATGATGAGACGGCCTACCTACAGGAGGTTAAAAACCTGGAGAGATGGTGCCAGGAGAACAACCTTCTCCTGAATGTCAGCAAGACTAAGGAGTTGATCGTGGACTTCAGCACAAAGCGGGAGCAGTCATACCAACCGATAAACATCAGCGGGACCCCAGTGGAGAGCGTGGACAGTTTCCGGTACCTAGGTGTTCACATCACACAGGACCTGTCTTGTCCTGTCACACCAACACCCTGGGGAAGAAGGCCCGGCAGCGTCTGTACCTTCTGAGATGCTTAAGGGACTTTAAACTTCCCTCTCAGGTGCTTAAGACCTTCTACACCTGCACCATTGAGAGCGTTCTGACGGGTAGCATCACTTCCTGGTTCGGGAACAGCACCATGCAGGACAGACGATGGTGCGTCCAGAGGGTGGTGCGTTCAGCTGAACGTACCATCCACACCGAGCTCCCTGACCTGCAGGACATCTACAGCACGTGGTGCCGGACCAGAGCTAGGAAGATTATGAAGGACCTCAGCCATCCCAACAATGGACTCTTTTCTCTGTTGTGTTTGGGGAAATGCTTCCGCTCCCTGAAAGTGAACACAGAGAGAATGAGGAGGAGATTCTTCCCACAGGACATTCAGAGTTTAAACCAGGAAACACCCAGGATCTAAAAACTGGCCCACTCTCTCCATCATCACACTTCCTCTCTATACATATCTCACCTTTCGCACCACGTCACTTTAAACTCTGGACTTGCACAGCACAGTGCACTTTATATTTTATTTTATTTTATACCACACCACACCGCACACGGACACTTTATGGTCATTGTTATACCACACCATACTGCACATGGGCACTTTTTGGACACTTTACACCACACCATACCGGACACGGACACTCTATGGACAATCTAAACCACCAAAAAAATTGTCTATTGTTTACTGTTTATTGTTTACTGTTCCACTGTATGCCATAAGCATTTTTTTTGTATATACAGCTTTCTTTTGTCTCACATACATATATCTTTATATATCTTTTATATCTTTATATTCTTATACTTTATTTATCTGCCTTTTTTTTCCCCATCCTATTCCCTCATGCCGGACTGTCGTAATAAGCATTTCACTGTATGTCATACCCTGTATGTATGTGTATGTGATGAATAAAACTTGATTTGATTTGATTTGAAATCTACTACCATTTTCGTATATTTTTTATACGAAACGTGTGTGTGTGTGTGTGTGTAGTTTTCTATAAAGGTGAGCCTATGGAGAATTCATTGTAGTGTTCCACTGTATGTCAGTGATGTTGACAAAATACCTGGGGTGTTCTCAACAGAGACTGGGCCACTGTGTTATGATTTAAGTGAGTGTGGCCTTGCACCTTTTTCAGTCTTTACATGGTTAAGATCTTTTCTTCAAATGAGTGTGGATTTCCTTTCCAATCTTTCATATGCTTAGTCAGTTCCTCTGACTTGTTGGCCCTCCACGGTTATCACCAAACAACAAAGGTTTCAGGGAAAGATGACTGTAAATCAATTAGTGACTTTAAAATTTTTTTTCCAACATGCAAAAAAAGATATTTAGGTGATTTTCAACAGGCCTGAAGATTCATACATGTTTACAAATGTTAAATATACACCCAGTTTTTATTGGTTCCCATTGGTCGAAGGGTCTCATTTATCAACCATTCATCTGAAAAGTTGTGCATGTGTATGCAAAGAATGTGATTTATGTAGCATAACATGATGTTAGAATATTTACATACAATCCTGATAATGTGTGTGCCAAGAACCCTAAATCTATTACAAATTGCTCAAATGTCACTTACTGCCATTATCTTTGCATATTTGACAAATTAGACAACTGTGTTGCAGACAGGTGACACAAATTTGTAACTTAGGAGCACCTGTGATTAATACTAATTTACATGTGACCATTGGTACATCTTATGCACAGTGTAGGCTTTAATAAATGATACACATGGAAAATGTATTTTCCCTGCTCTAACACAAATTTTATGACAGGCTTGTTGATTAGTTACTGAATTGTATAAATTGATCAATTTACAGTATATTAAAAAATTTATATTGAGAAAAAGTTTCTAATTGATATCTTGGTGCAGACAAGCAACTACAACACTGTAAAAGAGATTTATTTTCTCTATTTTTGTATTAGACATTAATTAATAACCATTATTTTAAGTAAATAATAATTTTCTCTTTTAAGGTAAGCAACCTAATTGCATCAGAGATCCTGCATTGTGAAGATGTTAACACACGGGTGGCTGTGATGGAGAAGTGGGTAGCAGTAGCTGATATCTGTCGATGTCTCCATAACTATAACGCTGTGCTAGAGATAACCTCATCCCTTAACCGCAGTGCCATTTTCCGCCTCAAGAAGACCTGGCTCAAAGTTTCCAAACAGGTAAGGCAACTGATAGTGCCCGTTATATACAGCATGACAATTTATATACGAATATAATATTATGATTTATAATAATCATAATAATAATAACCATCAATAACAACAACATAATAATAATTATCATTAGTAGTATAATTATTATTGTTTATTTTATTATTATTAATGTTGTTGTTTTATTTAAAACATTAATTTGAAACATTTTTATTTTTATTTTTATTTTTATTTCTATTTTTTTTTTTTTTTTTTTTTTTTTTGCAAAAGTTGTGTTAATGTCAAGAACCAGTGAGTTAAACTTGTCAATACATACTTTACTGGGTGAAACTGGATTGTGGGTTATTTGAGAATTTGCCAACCCCAATGCTCCATCCATGTTCCCCACATACTGCCAGTGCCCAACAAAAATAAACAAGTCAGTAGGTTACTGTCAGGGAACCACCGGCCACGTTATCCCCCGACACACCACACGCTCTCAGTAATTCCCCATCATCATAAGTACCTACACGTGGTGCTCATTCCCACGCCATACATTTTAAGCTATACCAAAGTCACTGTCCATTCTACAGTTTAAGATGGGGAACACTTACGGACTAAACTCTGCTGGGATTTGCTTCCTATTGGATTATATACCTTTCCTAAGGATTACTCTCCTTCACGGACTCGGCCTTTCCAAACAGATTGCTCTGGTTCCACGGACTTTTCCTTCCCTAAGGATTACCGGTATTTCGGTTTACTTTATATGTTTGTTGAGACATTCTGTTTCCTCCTGGTTTCGACCATTAAAACCTCATTCGTTGTACTTCGGTTTCTGGCTGGTTCCTCGAGCCTAACAGAAGAATGGACCTAACACAGAAACACGATACGGAGTAGGAAACAGCTCTACTTGATGGATCCACAGCCAGGTGCAGCTTCGGATTCCATCAAGGAGCTCACCGCTGCTCTCCGGGATGTGTTCGTGGCGGCCACCGCCAGCCGGGCTTCACCACCACCCTCGAGCAGCCCGATGGCTCTTCTGGCCACCTTCTCCGGAGACGCAGCCAAATGTCATGGTTTCCTCCTCCAGGTATCGCTCTACATAGAGATGCAACCACACAAGTTTCTTTCTGAGTGTGCGAAGATAGCATTCCTCATCTCCCTGCTCTCCGGGAGGGCACTGGCCTGGGCAAAAGCGTTTCCTATGCTGCATTCACGAACCACTCTACGGAAGTGTTTTGCATGGGCACCGGAGCTCTCTCCATGGCGGATCAGCTCCTCAACCTTCGCCAGGGGGCAGACAACATCATGGATTTCAGCCTTCATTTCCGTACTCTGGTGGCCACCAGTGGCTGGAATGAGGCGGCGGTCCTGGGAGCCTACCGGCTGGGTTTTCATCAGGAAATCCGACAGGCGATGGCGATCTACGATGATACTTTGGGACTGGAAGCATTCATCCAGCGATCGATACGCATCTCAAAACACCTTACCACCTGTTGAATCCCAGAACCAGACTTGGTCCAAGCTTCCACCACCGCTTCAGCTCCAGAGCCCGAACCCATGCAGGTGGGATCTCAACGGCTATCCAAACAAGAGAGAGAAGGCAGAGGCATGCCTCTACTGTGGTATTCGGGGACACCGCATCGCCAAATGTTCAGCTCGACCTCCACGCCCAGCGGTGAGTACGGTAAATATCCCCACCGACATCTCTCACTGTAACAAACTCACTGACCCCGTACTGGAAGAAAGACAGACAGGCAATAGTTCACCAAGCAGATCCATCTTTATTTACTTTCGTTTTCACCCACACACATGCGGTTCGGGACGCCTTTCCTTCCCGACGTTTGCCGGCAGTCCCTCCCGGATCGGCACGCACTTCCTTCAGCGTACGCCCATCTCACTCGCCGATTGGCCGCTTTCTCTCTTAGCGCCACCCGAGTTTCCTCGCGGACCAGCACACCTTTTCTCACGTCCGCCCAAGATCACTCGCAGGCCAACACGTCTTTCCACCGGCACCCGCTCGCGCTTAGTCCACGTTCGCCGACCCTTCCTCTTGTCTCTCTGCTTGGTGACTCTCCTCAAGGTTGGCATCTCTCTCCTCTTTATTGGTGTCTGAACACAGAGCGCACTGATTACTCTCATCAGATGCAGGTGTTTCTTACTGCTCGTTCCGTCCAGCTCCGCCCTCCACTCACGCCCCGCTGCCACACTCACCTATCTAAGCTTCCAGTCACATTAATAACCCCCGCTCTCTCCATCTCGGTCTCCGCCCTAGTCAAGTCCGGCTCCACGGGTAACTTCATCTCCCAGGCGTGTGTAGATTGTCTCCAGCTACGCCGGGAGAAGCGGACCCAAGAGCTAGCTGTCCAGACCATCCAGGGATGCCTGCTAGGACGGGGCTGGGTTAAATACTGCACGCCGACCGTAATCCTCCAGGTCGGCTTGTTCCACCGCGGGAAGATACAGTTTCTAATCTTGGAGGATTCTACTGTGAGCATCATCCTGGGTCAGCCCTGGCTGTTGAAGCAATATTCTCAAGTGGAGCCAATGGTGCCGGGAACACTGCCTAGACCATCTCCCCACTCCACTCCAGGAACCCATAACCCTAGCGGCAATGCACGTGGAAGGCTCTCCTCAATCCATCCAGGTGGAAATCCCGGAGGAATACGACGTCTTCGTGGACGTTTTCAGCGAGTGGGCAGACTTGTTTAGCACTTTACCGGCAGTGGGATTGTGCCATAGATCTGGTGCCGGAGGCCAAGGGTCGGGTCTATCCTCAGTCAGCTCAGGAACACAAGGCCATGGAGGGTTATATACAACAGGCTCTCCAGCAGGGCTTCATAGTCATATCTTCTTCTCCAGCTGCTTCCAGTTTCTTCTCCGTGGAGAAGAAGGACGGGGGACTATGGCCCTGTATCGACTACCGGAACCTTAACGCCCAGATCTCCCCACTCCCGTAACCGCTCCTGCTGGTTCCAGCCGCCCTGGAAGACCTACGTGAAGCCCGCGTCTTTACTAAGTTGGATTTAAGGAGTGCCAATAACCTTGTGCGTATTCGCCAGGGGGATGAGTGAAAGACAGCCTTTATAACCCCCGCTGGTCACAACAAGTACCGGGTCATGCCGTACGGCCTATTAATCTCCCCTGCGGTGTTCCAGACATTTATAAACGAGGTATTTCGACACTTTCTCCACAAGTTCGTAATCGTGTATATTGATGACATTCTCATCTATTCCCGGACGCTGCAGGAGCACCAAGACCAGGTGATTCAGGTCCTCAAGCTACTGCGGGAACATCACCTGTACCTTAACCTCCCCAAATGCGAGTTCCACCGCTCTGAGGTACAGTTCTTGGGCTACATCATCAATGCAGCCAGGAATTGTATGGATGAGAGGACGGTAACGGCGGTACGGGACTGGCCACTCCCCACCTCCGTAAAGGAGCTGCAACGGTTTCTGGGGTTTGCAAACTTCTACCCCTGGTTCACACAGGGTTTCAGTCAGGTCGCAGCCCCACTCACCTGCCACCCTCGGGGAAAGGCCAAAATGCTTTCCTGGACCTTGGAGGTGGAAGAGGCTTTCAAGGAACTGAGAAGGAGGTTCTGCGTCACTCCCCTCCTACATCACTTGGATCCCCAAATCCCGTTTGTGGACGCTTCATCCACCGGCGTAGGGGAGGCCCTCTCCCAGCAGTCAGGGACCCTGTCTCGGCTCTGCCCTTTCGCCTACTTCTCGAGGAAGCTGTCCCCGGCCGAACAAAACTACGACATCGGGAATCAGGAACTCCTAGCCATCAAGCTGGCACTAGAAGAATGGAGACACTGGCTCGATGGGGCGATGCATCCATTTACGGTCATCACTGACCACAAGAACCTTCAGTACATCCGCGAAGCAAAAAGACTAAACCCTAGACAGGCACGGTGGGCCATGTTCTTCACCCGGTTCCACTTAACCATCACCTACCAGCCGGGTTCGAAGAACGGGAAGGCGGACCCTCTCACATATGCACGGCCCGGATAAGTCCACCGAACCGGAACCAATCCTACCTCCTGAAGTGTTCCTATGCCCTATAATTTGGTAATTATAGCGCATAGGAAGCCACACGAAGGGAACCAATCCCCGCAGGGTGTCCAGAAGGCTGAACCTTCGGGGTAAGGTCATGGAATACCTGGTGGACCCGGAGCTCCTGGAGTTCCATACCTCATTTGTTGTACTTCGGTTTCTGGCTGGTTCCTTGAGCCTAACAGTTACTTACAGTTCTGCAGCATATGCATATAAAAAAGCTGTTACCTTTAGATAGGGTTTCTTTCTGTATTATTATTTTGCTAATAAAAAATATCAACCACCCTAAAGAATAATCCCCCATCCTACACCACAGATTTGCTGTTATCATGAATTATGAATTGGGGAGGATGAAAATCCAGAATGCAAAAAACAAAAAAAGGAAATAAACAGCTTGGACAGAGTTACTATCATACGTTGTCAGTGTCAGGGTTATTTAAACCATTTACAGGGTAACTGAAAAACCTCTCAGAACATGTGGAGGAAATTACAAATCACAAGACAGGGGTGGGGACAGAACATGAATAAAACAACAGATGAAACAAATGGCTCAGAAAACACATAATAATGTGTAAAAACAATGTTTTGTGATGTGAAATTGGAAACACAGAGGTATTTAATCACAAACCTTTTACAGGGTAACTTAAACTGTGAGCAAAATCCCAAGATTTTGGGGGCATAAAATGAATTAAATCCAAGATGCACATATAAACTCAATGTAGAACCCAAAAGTGTACCTGTAGTGTGAGCCAGCATGCAGTGGTCAGCATGACTGGGATACTCTATTACAGCTGTACAACTTATATGAACATCTCTGAGAAAACAAACATTTTAAACAAAGCAAACATTTTAATCTACAGTGCATCTAGACAGTATTCACAGCACTTCCCTTTTTCCACATTTTATGTTACAGCCTCGTTCCAAAATAAATTAAATTCATTATTTTCCTTAAAATTCTTCAAACAATACCCCATAATGACAATGTAAAAAAAAATCACATGTACATAAGTATTCCTTTGCTCAATACTGTGTTAAAGCACCTTTGGCACGAATTATAGCCTCAAGCCTTTTTGAGTATGATGCTACAATCATGGTAGTTTCTCCAATTCTTTTTTGCAGAACCTTTTTGCAGGTTGGATGAGGAGAATCAGAGCACAGCCATTTTCAGACCTCTCCAGTGATGTTTAATCGGGTTCAAGTCTGGGCTCTCGGGTTCAAGACTTAAGGACATTCACAGAGTTTTCCGGTAGCCACTCCTTTGTTAACTTGGCTCTGTTTAGGGTTGTTGTCCTGTTGGAAGATGAACCAGTGCCCCAGTCCGAGGTCCTGAGCACTCTGGAGCAGGTTTTCATCAAGGATGTCTCGATCCTGACTAGTCTCCCAGTTCCGGCCACTGAAAAACATCCCCACAGCAGGATGGTGCCACCACCATGCTTCACTGTAGGAATAGTATTGGCCAGGTAATGAATGGTGCTTGTTTTCCTCCAGACATGACGTTTGGCATTCAGGCCAAAGAGTTTAGTCTTTGTTTCTCATATTATGAGAGTCCTTCAGGTGCCTTTTGTCAAACCCCAGACAGGCTGTCATGTGCCTTTTACTGGGGAGTGGCTTCCATTTGGCCACTCCACCATTAAGGCCTGATTGGTGGAGTGCAGCAGAGATGCTTTTTTCTTCTGGTAGGTTCTCCTCTCTCCACAGAGAAATGCTGGAGCTTATTCAAAGTGACCATTTTAGGAAGAATCCTGGTGGTTCTCCACTTCTTACATTTACAGCTGATGGAGGCCACTGTGCTCATAGGGACCATTAATGCTCTACCCTTCCCCAGATTTATGCCTTGAAATAAATCCTGTCTTGGAGGTCTACAGACAATTCTTGGACTTCATGGCTTAGTTTGTCAACCTCAATGGATCAGCAGCCAAACCCAGCTGCGGATTTACCCCGGAAGCTCTGTGCCGATCCTCGTGGGTCAGACTCCCCGAAGCCGGATCCTACAAGCGTGGCTGCGCCACGCCCCTCCGTGGCCAGGTGACGATGTAACGGCACACTCGGCGGGACACTGGAGCCGGGTGGAGCGTTCTTGAAAACTCCAGGGCAGAGCTCGTAGACGCTCGGAGATGGAGCGGCACGCCCACGGGAACCCCGGAACAGGGCGGCGCGCTCGTGGAAACTCTGGAGCGGAGCGGAGCACTTGTTGTAACTCTGGAGCGGAGCGGAGCGCTCGTGCAAACCCTGGGGCGGAGCGGAGCGCTCGTGCAAACCCTGGGGCGGAGCGCTCGTGAAGGCCCCAGAGCGGGACGGAGCTCTCCTGGAAACCCTGGAGCGGGAAGGAGCCGTCCTGGAAACTCTGGAGCGGAACGGAGCTCTCCTGGAAACCCTGGAGTGGAACGGAGATCTCCTGGGAGTGGCAGTGGAGCGTCCACGGGAACCCCAGAACAGGGTGGCACACTTGTGGAAGCTCTGTGGCGGAGCAGAGCGCTCGTGGAAACCCTGGGGCGGACCGGAACGCTCGTGGAAACCCTGGAGAGGAGAGTAGCTCTCGGCGGAACACTGGGGCAGAGCCCTCCCAGAGGGGGTTGCAATGAAGATCCGCCGTAGTCATCCCGAACATCCCCGTGAGAAGCCTAATGAAGTAGGTGCAAGAGCTGAAATCACCTCCAAACGTACTCCATAGCTTACTGGCGAGGGAGAGAGAGTCCCCAGACAGGAGAGAAATGTAGAGCGCGATTTTGCCTACTTCATTGGGATAAGATGACGAATAAATGTCCACGTATTCACCGACACTCCGTATAAATCCGCCCCACTCTGCCATATTGCCGGAAATGCGAGCCGGGAATTCCATCATACTCTCCGGGGGGTGTGGCGCAGCCGCGCTTGCATGTTCCCGAGCCGGCGTGGCTGAATCCCGAGGGACAGCAGCACGCTTCCGGGTGTTTCCAGAGGCGGAGCTTGGCTGTCGCGTCATCGTGGCAAAGCGAATTCTCCCTCCGAGGCTCGGTTCGCGCCGGGACCACGGCGGCAACCCGATCATATCCCTGTCTTTTTTTTATTTTAATTTTTTTTTTATATAATCCTTTTCAGGGGGTTCATTGTTCTGTCAGGGTGCGCGTGAAACAGGAGGCGGGAGCCGGAGTACAGCTCGCTCGGGTTTTAATGACAGGAGTGAGGGAGAGAGATACACACAAGCACGCGCACACACACACACACACACACACACACACACACGGCAGTCCTTCGGTTGAGAAAGTCCGAGGTGTGCGGGGAGGAGAAGCGCAGCCGGTACAGGATTGTGGAGTCCGAATGGAACGGATTGCATAGAATCCTGTGTGAAACCCTGAACACGTAAACATACAGCAGTACATAAAGTCCAACACATACAATAACGAACAAAGGAGTGCCTGGAGCTCCAGAGAGAGCGAAGGCATGAGTGATCATGAGCCCCAGGTGTGCGTGGTTAAGCCCGGAGCTCTAGGGAGAGCAGGGGCATGAGAGCCAACAAAGGGGGCATGGCAGGTGGATCCCTGACAGTGTGAGAGTATTGTGGATGGTTTTATCCTATGTTGGTGTATGATTTTCATATGATTTTACATTTTACAATAAATGCAACAAAAAACCTTGACACTGTATGGCCCTCAGATCTGCACTTTATCTAAAAGTAAATCTATTAATAAAATGCTTTACTAAAGAAAATGATGCCCAATTAGTGTTTTTAAGCTATTCCAAAACTGTGGGCCTAATAACGAATACACATTAGAAGCACTAAGGTCTGTTAAAGACTGGAGGCCTGCATGGAGTTTCACTCATACTTAGGACTGATATTAATATTTCCCTGGCTAGCATAGCACAACCGTTACATTTATTGGTCCACCCACTCTGTAGTTGCTTTGGGTTTAGTGTGGATGCTATGTGCAAGGGTGCAATGCTTCAAAAACTAGTACAAGGAGAACCTTATCGTACCCTCATTTGTTCAAGACCTTTGAACCCAGGTCCTGCCCCAGATACAATTTTAGCATTTAATCTTCCCCTCAGCCTTTTATCTGTAATACTTTACTCTAGCTTCCAACCCCCTTCAGTCAAATGGGCAGATGAATAGTGTCAAAGACCAAGGCCAAACTTTGCACTCTCTTGACACCAATTAATTTGCCTCTGGCATTTTTAGTAGGCATGTCTCCATATAAGTTCCCATTGTAAGGGTACTGAAGCAGAAAAAAAATAATTGGGTTTCTAACCAAGACCCCATGGTATGGTATTGGTGGGTAGCTCATGGCTACACTTTTCTCCATCTAAAAAACAAAACATGTAGGGTTAGGGGTAGGGTTAAGTTAAAAACATAGTATGTATAATTAAACCTAATATAACAAATTAAAATGATATGACAGGCATAAAAACTGATATTTTCCAAATATAATAATAATCATAAATCCACTGTGTTGTTGTTTGTTAATTTTGCTCACTTGGAGATTTGAATGTAGCGGCAATATATTATGTGTCTGGAGCATGCCTTTGAGAAAGTAGCGGATGGAGATAACACATGTGACCGAGGCATTATGACATGCATCAAGAGTCATAGACATATTTGGCGGAGAGAATCTGGTAATTTTCCAAAATAAAACATCATTCAGAATCAGATAATAAATAAAACGGAAATAATGTAAGTTATGTATTCTTTCTGTGCGGCTGTGTAGAATGCTCAAGCTTCAATAGTGATCAGGAGACTAATCCATTAGAGTTTTACACTGAGCAATTATAAAGATTATATTAACTATCAACAAAGATTATCTACTTTGTAAATAATGTACAGTAACAATCAGAAGTTTAGAAAACTTTTTACTCAGTAATTTTTCCTTATGTATTTTTTTCAATATTTTATATTCATACTGAAGACATTGGAATTGTGAAGGAACAATTGTATGTATATGTAATCAACAGAAACATGTTAAATAACCTTTTAACAGCTTTACACATTCTTGGCATTCTCTTAAACAGTTTTATAAGGTAGTCATCTGGAATGGTTTTCCAAAAATTTCCCAGAAGAGTACTTGTTGGCTGCTTTTATTTTACTCTTCGGTCTAGCTCATCCCAAACAATCCAGCTCTTCATAATTTAGATTTTTCAATAATCTTTTTTTTTTAGGTCATAGTCCTATTAAAAAAACAAATGATGGCCCGGCTAAGTGCCACCTGTCAAGGACATACCAGGCGTCAGAAACCGGGAGTAAAACAGAATGTCTTTTATTGTCTCAACATACACACACGAGAGAGGTGACTAAAGCAAATGGTAAACTTAACTGAATGCTTCCTTAGAAGCGTAGCCAGGAGCATGGAAGCATGGAAGCACAGGGAGCATTGAAGCATGGACGCACAGGGAACCAAAGAAGTCCAGGTGATCTATGGTCGTAACTGGTAAATCGGAGTGAAGGGGAATAGGGACCTTTTAATGGGGACAGGTAAATGGGGAACAGGTGTAGGTGATTAGTAGGAGGAGGACAGGTGTAGCTGATTAGTAGCAGGGAGAGACTGAGTGACAGTGTGAGCCTTGGAGGGAGGCATGGCTGGTGTTTCTCCTCCAGGGCGGCTCCTGATGCCCCAATCCCACCTTCGCCAGGTGGGCCAGGGCACTCAGAGTAACCTCGCAACCCATCCAGGCTAGGTACTCTGGAGCGGACTCCGAAGCAGTGCGACAACCTCGTAAAGGCTCGGGGGCGGAACGACGGCATTGTCGGGGCTCGGGGGCGGAGTGACGGCCTTGTTGGTGATCGGGGGCGGAGCACCGGTCTCCTTGGGGCTCGGGGGCAGAGCAACTGCCTCCTCTGGGCTCGGCGGCGGAGCAACTGCCTCCTCTGGGCTTGGGGGTGGATCGACGGTCTCAACGGGGCTTGGGGGTGGAGCGACAGCCTCGTCAGGGCTCGGAGGGCGGA
>JAAIIK010020256.1:323828-349506 GCA_014706435.1 Silurus glanis
ACACACACACACACACACACACACACACACACACACACACACACACACACAGTATATGTACATATACTGTATATATAGGGCATTAATGTAATACAGATAATTGAGATACAATTTGTAAGACAAAATGACACTGTTGAAATTTGTATTTATTATACAATGAAAATTAGCATATATTATATTTTTAACTGAACTGAATCTGATTAGATTAGATTAGATTAGATTGGAATCAACTTTATTGTCATTGTGTAAGGTACATGTACAGAGCCAATGAAATGCAGTTAGCATCTAACCAGAAGTGCATAGATGGCTTATTTACAAGTGGCAGTGTAATAAATAAGGGTATGAGGTTATACAGAAGGTGTAGTAATATGTACATATAACTGAATAAGGGTATATATAGTGTGGTTTTTATATAATTATGATACAGTATGAAGTGGTATGACAGATATAGCTGTACAAAAAAAATATCATTATGAATATATACATCTATATACAGTGGCGATCAAAATTAGAGAACAATGTATAAACAATTGAACAATTCTGAAATAATGTCATCTTCACTGCTCAACAGTTGAGGGAGTTTCTGTCCTGTCTATACCATGCTACCAGAACACCTTTTCCACAAAATAACTAAGGCATTTCCAAAAAAAACATTATTTTCCAGAAAACACACTGATCAAAATTAGAGAACAACAATGACTGTAGCATGGAAAAGATTATAACATAATTTTCTGAAGGTTATAACAGTCAGTAATTAGTAGGAAGTGTACAGGCCTCTGCTCTGAATGACTTCAGCACATCTGCGGCCACAGGACAGCACTAGTCTCTCACACTGCTCTGGTGTGATTTTGGTCCACTCTTCTTCCAGTCTCCTCCACAGTTCGGTGACTGTAGTGGGTTTCTTGGCCATAATTTTGTCGCCAAGGATTTTCCAGAGGTTCTCTATTGGGTTGAGATCAGGACTCTGGGCAGGCCATGTCATTATTTCAATGTTTTCAGTTTCAAGGAACTGCTTTACCCGTTTTGCTGTGTGACATGGAGCGTTGTCCTGCATGAACACTGCGGGCTGATTGGGTGATGAACGCAGGAAAGGAACCATATGTTGTTGAAGAAGGTTCTGATAAACATTTGCATTCACTCTGCCATGTAGCTGTATAAGAGGCCCAACTCCTGCTGCAGAAAACATGCCCCAAACCATGACACTTCCTCCTCCACTTTTCACTGACTTCTTTACACACTTTGGGTTCAGTCTTTCTCCAGTTTGTTGCCGAACATAATGTTTCCCATCAGACCCAAATAAATTAAACTTGCTTTCATCACTGAAGTGAACATTTGGACCAGTTCTCCTCTGTCCACACATCATGCTTAGTCTAGCCTTTTGATTCTTTCTGCTAATGAGAGGTTTGGTCACTGCAGAGTGGGCTTTCAGTCCAAATGCTCTTAAACGTCGAGACACTGTATGACGAGACAGATCCTTAACCTGTTCAGCGCTGAACTGGTGAGCAATAACAGCTGCAGTGTGGAAACGATTGCCCATTGAGATCTTCCGCAGTATCCTGTCCTCTTTTGTATTTGTCTTTCGTGGACGACCAGCCTTCTTGCCGGACTTGAATGAATTTGTGATATTGTAAAGAGTCAATATTCTTGAAATCACAGATTTGGAACGACCAATTTATCTTGCTATGGCTGATAAGGTCATCCCTTTGGCCTTCATCTGGACAACCTGCTGCCGGAGGCTTTCAGTCACTTTAGAACGGCCCACCATCTTGCAGAGTCAGTGAAACTGGAAGTTAGGCTGCCAGTTAAATAGGGGTTGACAGATAATCAAGGAAATTAGCACCAGGTACCAGATTAACACCAATAACTGGGAGGTATCTGAAAGTGTTCTCTAATTTTGATCAGTGTGTTTTCTGCAAAATAATGTTTTTTTTTGGAAATGCCTTAGTTATTTTGTGGAAAAGGTGTTCTGGTAGCATGGTATAGACAAGACAAAAACTCCTTCAACTGTTGAGCAGTGAAGATGACATTATTTCAGAATTGTTCAATTGTTTATACATTGTTCTCTAATTTTCATCGCCACTGTATATCTATATCTATATCTATATCTATATATATATATATATATATATATATATATATATACACAGAACAAACAGAATAAATATGGATGGACATACAGAGGTGTAATGATGGGTGGTGCAAGGATGCATGATTTTAAAGTGGTGCAAAATAGTGCAAAACACAGAAGAAAAGTGACAGTGCAGTGGTGATTGTTAACACCATATCAGCTGTTCAGTGCAGAAACAGCCACGGGAAAGAAGCCATTTTTCAGTCTATTTGTTCTGGCTCTGAGACAATGGTAGCGTCTGCCCGATGGGAGAAGTGTAAACAGTCCGTGGTTGGGGTGAGAGGGATCTTTGATGATGCCCCTTGCCCTTTGCAAACAGCGTTTTTTGAAAATGTTCTCCAAGGTGGGTAGTTCAATACCCATGATTTGTTGGGCGGTTTTTACCACCCTCCAAAGGGCTTTACGGTCTGAAGCTGTGCAGCTGCTGTACCACAATGAGATGCAGTTTGTGAGGATACTCTCAATGGTACAGCGGTAAAAGTTCTCCAGTATCCTGTAGCACAGACGGGACTTTTTAAGTCTCCTCAGAAAATATAGGCGCTGTTGTGCCTTGCTGATCAGGATGGAAGAGTTCAGAGACCAGGTGAGGTCCTCAGAGATGTATATTCCAAGGAACTTGAAGCTGGGTACACGCTCAACAGCAGTTCTGTTGATGTGAATTGGAGGATGAGTGTGATTGCCAGCACGTCTGAAATCCACAATGACCTCCTTGGTCTTTTTGGTGTTAAGTTCCAGGTTATTGTCCTCACACCATGCTACTAGGTGCTGGATCTCCTCCCTGTAAGCCGTCTCGTCGTTACCTTCAATCAGGCCTACCACTGTGGTGTCGTCTGCAAACTTTATAATGCTGTTTGAGGTATGGACATGTATGCAGTCATGGGTGAAAAGGAGGTATAGTAGTGGAGACAATACACATCCCTGAGGAACCCCAGGAATGGTGAGACTGAAGGAGGTGACAGTGTTCAGATGAACAGACTGTGGTCTGTTTGTAAGGAAGTCCAGAGTCCAATTGCAGAGTTGTGTGCTGATGCCAAGTTGTTCCAGCTTCAGGGTTAGCTTGGAAGGGCTAACTGTATTAAAAGCTGAGCTGAAATCAACAAACAGCATCCTGGCATAGGTGTCAGGGTTATCCAAGTGAGTCAGGGCAGAATGAAGTACAGTGGAAATGTCATCCTCAGTTGATCTATTTGAGCGATAGGCAAATTGGTAAGGGTCCAGGCTGGGTGGCAGACAGGCTTTAAGGTGGGTGAGGACCAGTCTTTCGAAGCACTTAGCGATGACAGGTGTGAGTGCGACGGGACGAAAGTCAGCCAGTTCTGTTGCAGTGGAGTGCTTTGGCACTGGCACGATGGTAGCAAACTTGAAGCAGGTGGGGACGATTGCCTGGGCCAAGGACAGATTAAAGATGTCCTTGAAGACCTCGGCCAGTTGCTCCACGCATGCTCTGAGTACTACGACCAGGGATGCCATCAGGGCCAGCTGCTTTCCTTGCATTCACCCTTCCCAGGTTGGCGCACACTTCAGAGGTGGAGAGTGTAAGTGGCTGCTCACCTGGTAACGGCTCTGTTTTGAGCAAGGGATCCATGTTCCCCTTTTCAAAGCGAGCGTAGAAGAGGCTGAGCTCTATGGGACCAGTCATGAAACAAATTGTATCAGATTAGTACAGAATTGACTTGTTACTTGTTATATCATTTAAGATTTTCAAATAATAGACTACATGTATGAAACCTGTAATGTATGTTTCAATCCATTCCTTAGACCAAAACAGTGATTGACAAGCTGCAGAAGTTGGTCTCATCTGAGGGAAGGTTCAAGAACCTGAGAGAAGCTTTAAAAAAGTAAACTTGATATTACTTATCTTGTGTTATTTGTGATTAAATATGTACATTGTTTACATTATCTAATAAAGTACTTATTTCCCTGTCAGTTGTGACCCTCCATGTGTACCATATTTGGGGATGTACCTCACAGACCTGGCATTCATTGAGGAGGGTACACCAAACTACACAGAAGACAACCTGGTTAACTTTTCTAAGATGAGAATGGTAAACACGTGCTGTTTTTGCTGTCATGTAATTTCAAGCAAATCCAGTAATAAATATTAGTTATAAAATAATATTAACAAACCATATAAATATATAATTTGAAAGGACTGTGTTAGGAAAGAAAATCAAGATGACAAACCATTTAGTTTTAGTTTTCTTGAAAATCACCCTGAGCAAAACTACTTGTATTAATAGTTTTGTGGATTAGAATCAGTCACCAGTCTGTTTATTAATTTATGATTACATTGTGTGCATTTGTTTAGAGGAGGACAATACCACTTGTTGATGCACTGATTTAACTCATGCTGATTTTTGTTCCTTTCTAGATCTCCCATATCATCAGAGAAATACGGCAATTTCAGCAAACAGCATACAAGATTGATCACCAATTTAAGGTATTTAAAATCATAAACATGGTTGAGTAGCTGAGCAATTGTGGAGCAAAAGATGGACTAATCAGTAATTGTATACCTAGAAAATGTACATTTATGATAAGATTCCAGTTTTTGTGTTGTTTAACCAAAGGTCAAGATGCATAATTTTGGATATGATTTTTACCATTTTTGGGACATCAGACACTAATCACATAGACCTAAACAAATTTAAACATAGATTATATCACACTTGATTAATGCTATAGGCTATTACAGAAATAATATTGTGTATATCTATAGTAGGTACTTAAGAGTTAATAACACATACAAATTGCATTTATTTTATTTTTAACCATATATTCCTTGAACAGCACACAGTAAAAAAACAAAAAAAAACAAAAACGTGTTCCTCCAGTACCATGGTGCTGGATAAACAACATAGAACTACATGAAACAGGACAGAACTAACTACAACTACATAAAGTGCATGTAGTTGAGCGTGTGTAAAAACTGCAAGTAAAAATTCCTAAAACAGGACAGTAAGCATAGTATAGGACAATGCACTGTCAACGAGTACACAGTTCTAGTGTAGATAAAGTGGATAATGTATCAGGTTGTACAATAATAATTTTATAATTAATAATAGATTCTGTCTACAATCTCCATGAAGGAGCCATATATGTTCAGTACAAAGTGGAGGTCTGTGCTTTTTTGACATCAACAACAATCTCTTTCTCTTCTTCAGGCTGAGATTGTTGGGTCTGCATGAGTCTCTTAACTGCTGCAGTTTCTCTCTGTATGTTGACTTGTTATCCTTGCTGAAGAGACCATCCACGGTCATCAAAGTAAAATTTGTGCACAGTCATGAGTCAGCAGAGAAGAGTGAACAGCATTGGACCGAGCACATAAACTAGTGCTTAGTGTAATGGTATTGGAGATTTTGCACCCTATCAGGACTGAATGAGGTGCAACAGGCTCAGCTTTCCATTTCAGGGGCTGACGAATGATTATCTCAAGTCTATGAACAGCACTTGCACATATTGGATCCTCAGGAAATCATAAACCTCTGAGGTCCAAGGCTTTCTAACCCTAGTGTGTAATTGACAGTCATGAAGACAGTAGCATTATTGATGTACTTCATAATGAAGTCAACAGCTGCGGTCACTGTGCTCAAAACAACATTGCTTCATGTTTGGAGCAACAAATGTTTATGTTTATCATTGCCAGACTAAAGTACAGAAATCCAAACTGAACAGAACAAACAGAAGGCTCATGAACGGATGGAGCATAGAGCACAACGTCTGGGTCCTTCTGATTTCTGACTATCACTAACTTAGCAAATTATAACTAACAGTATACTTTATCCATGAGCAAGCATTGAGTGGCCTATTTAAAGAATATTAGTTTACCATTATATACTCTGACTAAGATACAGACTGGCGAGTTTGTGTCCGTGAGCATGTGTAGTGGCTATCACTGACTTAGCAAGTTATGACCAAGTAACTAAATCAATTGTTATTTATGAATGAGCAAGCATTTAGCGGCCTACACAAAGAATATTAGTTTACCCCCTATATCCTCTGACTAAGATTCAGATTGGCCAATTTGTCTCCGTGAGCAGGTATCGTTAGCCAAGCACAAAACCTAGCTCATCATTCAAAAAACACCATACCTGCTGTAAAGCTTGGTAATACATGGAGTTTGGCAGGTATTTGTTAGCTCTTTGACAGGAAACCAAAACAGACAGCCCCTATTTAACCCCCACATTGACACATGGCAAATAGCCTATTCAATTAAATGCAGTCCATTTTTTTGTAGAAACCACATACTGCCTAGTATGATGATATCTCTATTAGCCATGCTTATAACCAAAATCATATATAAACTCTGTTCCATCAAACTTGTTTTACATATATCAAATGTAACAATATATACATTATACAACATACACATGTGTATATGATTTATTACATATTGCTACTCCCTGCAAAATATATTTCACGTTGCAGTCAATACTTGGAACACTCAATTTAGTTAATTAGTGACAATTAACTTTATTTTCAATGCCAATGTGAGCATAATTGCTGATTAACGCTAGTGTGTTGCTATTTTATTAAATATTAATTAATATTTACGATGTTTAGTGTTTTGAAATGGACTTATTAAACATAGTTCATATACAAAAAAAACAAACTATAGGACTATGCTTAAAATTTTAATATTTAATCCACTGCACCCCTGAAAATAAAGAATGGGCATAGGTGCAGTCAAAGGGTTAGTGTGTGTATTACTTTATAATTTCTTAAACATATACATACAAATTTTTATAATGACTTTATTCCACTTCAGTAGTCTATCAACTTGCAAGTACATGCCTTTAATACATGTCACAGGTCTGTTACACATGTCTGTCAAAATGAAATAATTATTTTGCCATCAAACTTGATTATACAGAAGTCCTGTCATGGTTAATTATTGAATTGATACATACAGAATTTTTACATATTACATCTTTTACATATTACTATATACATATTAGTTTATAAATTGTTTCTAAATTGTTTCTAAACTGAAAGTTGTTCTGTAATGTATTTATTTTTCATTATTATGCTCCAAAGCTGTCAAGCATGTACTTGCATAAAAAAAACTAGAATTGTTTTGTTTAAATTAACTTCTTAAAACCTATTTAAGAAGTAAATTTAAAAAGTGAATTTAAACTGGAATTGTTTTGTTTGTTTTTTCCTTGTTTTCTAGGCATCCCTGTATTTGCTAGACAGTAGCAATGTGATGGATGAAGAAAGCATGTATGAAGCCTCACTCAGAATTGAGCCCAAAGTGCCAAACTGAGAGGGAAGGCATCTGTAAACTTAAATGGTTGTATAGCCCATCATCTATTAATACACAGTATTCTTAGATTATATATTTTGTGTTATTGTTCCTGTAAGTTTTTAATTCTATAAGTTAGTAAAGCACATAAGCATTTTCAGATTATAGAGGAGTTACAGATATCATGGTATTTCCCTTTATAACAGCACTTTCCACATCCCAGTAGCAAAAAGAAACAAATATATGTGTATGCTCTCAGATAAATATCTATTGTTAAATGCTTTTTGAGTCTCTTTACTGATTCTGTTCAAACATAAAAAATTCCCACATCACCCTTTTGTTTCAAGTAATTATCGGATATGTAATTCTCTGATGGATTTAACAGGAAGTATTTTTTTTTTACTGAAAATGTATAGCTACACCATATAATAATGAAAAACTACTGTACCGGACATTTGTACATAGTTGATATTCCAAGGCACCAATAAACATATATCAGATGTAACAATATATACATTATACAACATATGATTTATTATATATTGCAACTCCCAAAATATATTTCACGTTGTAGTCAATACTTGGAACACTCAGTTTAGTTAATTAGTGACAATTAGCTCTATTTTCAATGCTAATGTGAGCATAATTGCTGATTAATGCTTGTGTGTTGCTTTTTTAAAAAATATATTAAATTGTAAAAGGGTGAAATATTTTTTTTTCGTTATAGCTGGTGTGAAATAATTTAACTACATAATATTTGTGTACAAGTCTAATTGTCCTACACTATGAAACAATTTGTTATACATAAAAATTACTTTGAAAAATTACAAGCAACGATTACTTTTGGCAAAGAAATCTTTTTCAAATCAAACATGAATAATTGTTGTGGTTATCATACATAATTATAATACATAATCAAATATTAACCCTGACCCTTTAGTTCCTTTGATAAAAACACAAAATCATAATTTGCAATGTTTAAACATAGTTAATATACAAAGAACCACACTATAGGACTATGCTTAAAATTGTAATATTTAATCCACTGCACCCCTAAAATAAAAAATGGATATAGGTGCAGTTGAAGGTTTAGTGTGTGTATTACTTTATAATTTCTTAAACATATAAATACAAAATTAAAATAATGACTTTATTCCACTTCAGTATTCTATCAACTTGCAAGTACATACCATTATTTGTCCCAGTTCTGTTACACGTCTGTCAAAATTTTTTGGATAATTTAAAGAAAATTATTTCCTAATTTCCTATTTTTATGTATTTTGTCTATTATAATTATACACCTGAACAACTTTATTGTATTATATTTACATTCACCTGTTGGCCTCTTTATCCAATGGTAACTGCACCATGTTTGTACAAAACTAATATAGGAGATGGTAGATCAGTCCTTGTGAATGAGTTTGGGAAAATAATGAAAGAAGGTCCTCTTAAATGTCCAGTTAGCTTTGCTAGATATGAGAAGTTTGCATGCTATTGGATATAGCCCCTCATAAGACCTAACATCAAATGCCACCTGGAGATAGGTGATAGGGGAATGGGGCTCCCATCCTGGCTGGAAGAGCAACCCACCCATTGTCCTCCCCTTTGGAAGCCACTCAGCTGCCCTTCTTTTCTGACAACCTTGTGCTAGATCCTTGCCCTGCTGAAGAGGTCATGCCTTATATTTTCACAGACTGCACATGTACAGATCTTGGCCTTGTTGTGGTGGTCACTCCACATCTACTTTCTCCATCTTGGATGTTGCTATGTTTCCTGGCTCCACATTGTTCCACTTCCTTGCTCTGCTGATTGTGTTACTCGCCCATCTCCTTCAAGTGTACATCAATCATGCTATGTGGAGGATATCACTCCTCTCTTTCAACATTTCAGCTTTGCCAAAGCTGTTGCTCCAACAGAACCACAAGGAGCAGGGGATATCACTTCACTTCTTATCACTGCTAAGGGCTGCCTGTGAAGATGACTTTGGGGGTGGTGGGTGTTATCCCAAAGATATAAGACATAGACTACACTTTATAATTTTATGTTTTTCTTTGTTATTTCGAATCATTTTGTGTCATGTTTATTCTGCTTCTGCTTGTAAATTTGCACTTTATTTAAAATTATCTGCACTTGCATCCACTTCCAGCTTCTTAATACATCTGTAGCTCCCCGGTTCCCAAAATGATTGAGACCTAAAAGAAAGCTTCATACATAGATAAACAATAATGAGTAATTGTTAAAAATATTTGAATGTTATAAAAGCAATACTTAATACATTATATTTTTTTATTATTAATAATAATTATAGTAAAAGATTCCCCCTTGCCCCTTTTACTGCAGCAACTAGCATGTGCCTATGCTTATTGCTAGCTGCCATGAACCATGGGCTGGCTCATAGCATGATTTCTTATTTCAACATTTCTTGTTTATGTAACCATACATTATTTATTTGGTTTGTATTGCACGTGTTTCTGTTTTTATTCATGAAATATCTTCTCCCCTGTCTCATCATGAGTTTACTTTTCACGATATTCCTTTCACAGTTTTCTGTTCAATGCACAGTTCAATGCCGTTTTACCAAGCCATGCATTTTCTTACCTTGCCTAGTTGTGTTGTTTTTATAAATGCCCGACCCTTGTTTTTATAAAAGCCTGTCCCATGTATTTGACTCCCTCTTACCCTGCAATTGTATCCGCTTTGTGCTATTGTGCTTTTAGCATGTTACACTTTCAGTAATAATAAAAAACTAATTCTACCTTCTTTTTTCTATGCATTAATAGATTAATGATTAAAATGAAGTAATAAACATTTATGTTTGGGGTATATTTTGAGTTCAGCTCTACATATACTTTTTGTCATACAGTGTACATAACCAAAACATGCCCATGCATCCTCACCATGGGAATGTGTGGATTTACTATGGAGCAGTGAGGGCAGGACAAACCCACACTACTTCCACATGGGTTTAAGCGGTTTCTGTAGACAAGTGGCAGGCCGTGCATTTGGTACCTGGGCCTTCAGTGGGGACTTACCCGACTTAATCCACCTTTTAATACCACCACTATCACATTGCAACTATAGAAACCATCAATACTATACAACAACACAATATAACAACGCGTGGCATTACAGAGAGAGAGACATTTGGCATATGGAGGGTGAATACCATTTTACTAAAGCAAGAAACCCAGTTAAGACTCCAAACCTCTACACTACAACTGCAACTGTGCCAGATGCATTATCTGGAGCAGTTTAGAATAAATATTTGTCTAATAACATACAAATTTAAATAAAATACAACCTACTCACCAGAGATGCATACTCGTTATTTACAGCGCGTCTCAGAGGCTGTAATCCAGTGGTACCACTCATATTCATTGCTCTGGAAATGGTGAACAAACCCTTTCCCGTGCTAAGACAAGCTAGCTAGCTTCAGGGTTGGCCGACATCCTCACGATGTCTAGCTTTTCTTGAAAATGTATTTTTAAGTATGTTTTAAGTTTCTCTTCCTCCGTAGGCATAAAAAATTCTAATTCTCAGCTGTATTAATGTGTGCAGATCACTACAGACGTGTTTTGCCAGTCGAACTTGGCTGTAACAGTTTCCCTCTGACCAACCAATCAGAGGACGGAAAAATGTTGACGATATTCTGTGTTGAGGAGAATTGCGAACATGGCAGCACATAGAGGCTGAATTATGATTGGACAAAAAAATCGAACATCCACATGCACATACTGGAAGCAGTGCAGCCAAGAGAAATACAAAATAAAGAGAATAAACTGTTGAGAATAAATTTATACAATTTCATGGAACAAATATTAGAATTTAGGTTGTAATTGTAGGTCAGTGCTTCTGATAGTGTTTAGGCCAGCATAGAAGGCTTTGCTGGCCCTGACCACCCCCCACTGCTGTAGACAACCCAACTGTGGGTTTGATCACAAAAGGCCAACCCCCTGTAGCTTAGCTCATTTGTGGCAAAAAAGACATTTTGTCCTTGTTGATCTAATTTATTAAACTCTAATTGTTCCAACAGGATATGTGAGGAGAAGAATGTCACTGTGGCTAAATCTAATAGCAATGGCAAAAGATTGAGGAGCATGTCCATGTCTACAAGAAAGCTCCCAGGGAACCAGAGTGGATGGTAGATTTCTTTCTGATGTAGTTGTTTCTTTGACAGAATAGCATTGTGAACTATTCTGACCAAGAAATCCAAAATTGTCAGCTCATCCTTGTGATGCTGTCCTTCCACTAACGTGAACGTAATTCCTAATGAGTAAGATGGTGGTAGAATGTTTGTGTGACCAATATATAGATACTTGGTTATGTAGAACCTCTTCAGGTAGCAGCACAAAGTAAAAATGATTAACCATGTTAATCAAATAAACAAATGATGTTCCAGGTTAATCACATTAAAGTGTCAGGATGTCTGCAAATTTCACTAGATACATCTGAAATAATTCAGAGATAACAAGTGAGAGAGCGAACAATGATTGTACATAATACAGATGTACACCGTGTGCATAAACTGAAAGCAGGGTAAAATATTTGTGATTGGTGTTTATTTATTTATATATTTTCTTTTATAGAATATTAAAAACACATCAAAAAGTACTAGTGAAACCTGAAGCTCTGTAAGTCTGTTTATTTTCAATGCCTTAAACTTTGGGTTAAAGATTTGATATTGATGTTAATGGTATATTAATAAGCACATACTTGAATAAATGTTTGTGTTATTTTGAATAGCAGTGTTGTTGCAATTGTAAGAAGTGAAGTTTGAGGTCATAGAGGATGTACTGCTGCTTTAAATAGGAGCCAGAGAGAATACCGCACAAATAGTGCCCAACGTTTTGGAGTCTCCGGAAAGTCTGCAGGGGGAGTGAGTATGTAGAGAGATAGAGTGATTCGATGCATTGTGTAATCCACTGTGGCAAATCTATGACTTAATGATCAATAAAGCAAGTAAAGTAATCTACTGAGCTTCTTGTCAGTGTCTTGATTACAGTGTGGATAAATCATCAGAACAAGCCAAGAACCCACGGATGCACACAGGGTAAGAATGTGGAGGCGAGCATCTAACATCACTTGTGTTACACTGGTGGCAACGGCAGTTGGTTGCTTTTGCTGTTTTTTTCTTTTTATATGACTGATGTGAATGTTTTTTATGTGCTCTTTTTGCAAGTTTGGATTATGTGCATGTTTTTTCCCTTTCTCTCACAAAATGGTGGTTGAAGTTCATAACACAGCTGTAATTCAGATTAATAAAAAATCTGCTTCAGGGAGTCTACACTTTCCCTTAATTTCTGTGCGTCCGTGGGGTCCATTCTGTGCGTCCGTGGGGTGAGTGGAAGGAACCAAATGCAGGGCGCAGGCTGAAGTTCAAAAGGCACTCTTTATAGAGAAAGCAAGGAAAAATCCCAATTGTCCAAAAATTTATGAACCCACATTTAAATGAGCACCAAGAGACTGAGAGCGGGAAAAAACAAAAACAAAACCTTAAACTTGGAGAACCAGTGCAGAAGAGACAGGAAGCTGATTGAAAACAAAAACGTCCGAGAGCCGGCAAAATGAAGCACAAAAAATCACCGCCGAATCTGGAAAAAAAACGAGAGTCCGAAAAAAAACGAGAGATAAAAAGCTAAAGTAAAGTATTCAGGGCAGGAAAAAGGGCAGGAAGGCCTCAAAACAAACACGAAGCCGAAGAGACAATCTCATTTGCAAACTATACCTAACTTTTCTGGTTTGTCTAAATTGTTGCACGAAAACACATTTACAAATCTAAAAACACAACGAAAATTCAGACAAACCGGAAAAGGTAGTTATAGTTTGTGAATGGAACACTTACCGATCATTGGACAAGACACCTGTCATTCAAGATATACAGGAAGTACAACAGTCTTTTTTTTAAATTTATTATTCTTTTTTTTATTAAGCAATTAGCCATATACGAAAAACATGGCAATAACAAGTACAATTTTCATTACAATACACAGAACAGGTGCATATATGCACATATATTTATGGGAAAGAGGGTAAAAAAATTAATTAATAATAATAATAATAATAATAATAATAATAATAATAATAATAATAAAATTCAATAAAAAAAGGATAAAAATAAACAAGGCTATGGTTTATTCTGTAAATAATATTTTTTCTATAAAGGACAAAAGATGCATTTTTATTTTTAATCACTTTAAGGACTTTTGTAAAATAAATAAACTCATTATAAAATGCAAAAAACGTTGGTTTCACGTTCAAGTATTTCGATTTGTGTATATAAAATTTTCCCATCAGATGTATATTATTAACAAGAAAGTCGTCTTTGTTATTTTTCATTACAAGTCCAAAGATAATGTCCTTCAAAGTGAAATTTCTTAGATGGGGAACCTTTGGGACCTATCAGACCATAAAGCGGCTGAAGTAACAGTCTGCGGCAGGAGAAAGTTGGAATGTATGTGTAAAAGTGTACAAACTAATCTTTATGTCATGATATACTGCAGCATCTCCGAAATCAATGCATATGAATGTCCATCCTCAAAGTAGATTTTAATTAATTCCAGTTTCTCCTTGCTATTTTTTTTTTTTTTTTTTTTAAAGTTTAATGTAAACAGAGAACTTTGCACATGTATAAGAAACAAAGTTATAAGATTTCATACTTCCTGTATATCTTGAATGACAGGTGTCTCGTCCAATGATCGGTAAGTGTTCCATTTACAAACTATAACTACCTTTTCTGGTTTGTCTGAATTGTTGTTGTGTTTTCGGATTTGTTCATGTGTTTTCGGATTTGTTATTTTGTTTTCGGATTTGTTAGTGTTTTTTGCACTTCTCGGCCACCGTAACTTGCACTGTACTGATCCTGCAAATAAAAAAAACAAAGTCAAACTCCATCAAAGTACACATACAGGTTATCAATTACAATGAGGAAAAAAAGTATACACACTTTATTTCTATAACTTGGTGATACATTGAATATGATAGTGATGATATTGCTGGCAATATGAAATTGAGCAACGCTTTAAATATAGCTTTTATTAGGTTAAAATGTTTCTGAATTTCATGATTCTTCGGGGCTTCATAGTTAACACAAATGACAAAGGTTTAATGATGTGATTATTAAACTACAAAATGTTGTGACATTACATTAATGCAAGATCAGCAGGCAAGTTAGCTATACAGAAGACACAGTTTGCACAAGATCAAAAACATTCATATTGTATGTAATTTGAATTAAAGAATAACAGATCATTGTTTAAGAAACATAAGTCAATCAAGCATTTCTATAGTACAAAAAACAAATTAGAACTAAATGTTGTTGCAATCTTATTATTTTTTAAAAATTTATATTTCTCTTATTGACAGAAATATGGAGTGTCGGCGGTGCTTCAGATATTACTGGTCATTCGGTCAAACTAGCACATGCGCATTACACATAAAATTGATAGAACCTATGTTTTGTTGTTATATGAACTTGTTATTTAAAGTTTTCAATTTCCCGTCAAGTTGAGGTTTTTAGAACTCATCCAATTGTGTAGTGAGACTCTGTAAGTTGACAGTACATGATTTTACTTGTTCACCTGACTAAAACTCAAAATCTTTTTTTACAGTGTGTAAGCAGTACACAACAACATGCATAAAAAACATTACATTATTATTGTAATAACAAGTCACATACGCATCTACTGCTGCAAATCCTGGTTTATTAGGAAAGATAAGGCTCCACAACATACCAGAAAATTTTAATAACATTAAAGCACATCCTAAAAGCTCTCAGGAGGCACATCCCAAACAGCAATGGCACATGTCGGCTGATGCTAGCAAGTGCAAATTCCAATCTAAAAAAAATCATGTTTTGTACTTTATTCATTTACAAATTTCCATGAGATTCCTTCTCTACGTTTAAAGTCTCATTTATCTCATTCTCAATTTCCCATAATACATCGATTTCTCTTTCTTTATTGGAAGTCTCACTAATCTCCTCCTTGTCCTAGTTACATATTTGTGACTTTTTTCTGTTCCGATACCGTTTAACATCATTTGTTTTCATGCATCTCGACAAACTGTCTCCTCTTTGTTAAAAACAAGGTTATAAAACATCTATTATTTTTCTTGACCCCTGACAAAATGTCTCATCTTTTGTGATACATACCTATTTTTAAAACATTTCTTGTTTATCTGGCCTTCCGTGTCTAGGTGCTACTGTTTTTCTTTCAGGCGGTACCGAGAGCTGGGGGCCTGGTCTTTGTAGCCGAGGTCGCAGCAAGCCGAGGTCGCAGCAAGCCGAGGTCACGAAAGTTATTATGTTCATCATCATGCAGATTTGTTGTTGCATAATTTCTGTACCATAACAGCATCTGGCAGTCATATCCATGAACACAGCTGTCTCCGTGTATTTTAAAAAGTTGGGCTAAATATGTTCAAATCATCATTTTGGACCCGGAGAGGCCGCTGCGAGCTACTGCTAATTTGTGATTTTTTCATCCAAAAGCAGCAGTAACAATTTAGTAGCACAATCTGCTGTAAGAACTTTAGCATTTAATCAGATGTACTGTGATTAACACATTTATTACACATAATACAGATAAAACACAAAATAACAACACAAAAAACGGCACAAAAACTTTAACTAAAGGCATTTTAGGAATATGTCACAAAAATAAAAAACTCAAATATTTGTCATTTATTAGGCAAATAACAAACAGAAATTTGAATTAGTTTTTCATACATAACAGTCAGAAAAAAAAAGAATAATACCCAACAGTCAGAAATTAATCAAACATAACATTCTACTATTAAATCTTATTTTTTTAATAATGACTGCAAGTAAATAACTGTAATTGGTCATCTGAAAAAAAATTATAAAGATCTTTTCTGCCTTTCTTGTAAAACAGCTAAAGTTTACAGTATTTTGCATTAGAAATACGATTGAAACTAAAGAACTTTGTCCCTTAAAATTATGGTAATAATGTTATCGTAACATAAGGCATAAATAGACTTTTTAAGATGAGGCTAGTTTTTGTTTGTTATGTGTGTAGTGTCGATATTTTCTCACCTTTAACGTTTTTTTTTTTTATCTACTTAGTGCTCATTCAGTGTATTGTCTGTAATGTCTTGTTTGTATGCTTCATTAATGTTTTATTATTAAGTAAGACTACATAACTATACCTTATTATTATACATGTATATTATACACTTAATTCTCTTTTGTACTTCGTCTTTTTGCACGCAAGGGCAGTCATCTTTAAATTTAAATAAAAATAAAAAATGCTTTTTTGTAGAATATAATACATTAATAGTTGTGTAGCCACAAATTATCTCTTGAATACCATGCAGTGGCAGCGCAATAAACTGTTTACAAAACTAATAATGAGCCACTCTATACTTATGCACTCATGTGTAAATAGATTTTTTTTTTCTGTCCTTAATGATTTAAAATCAATGATTTAAAAGTGTTTATGGGCAATTTGGTCTGGCCTGTAGATGGACTATGTTGTTCTATGCGCCATCTGGTGGCTATTCTGCGAAGCACAACACGTACTTAAATTCTGAAAAAAGTGGCAACAGAATTCAACGGGATTTCGCAGCACATCGCGGGAAGAAACGCGCATTCTTAATAGCCAGAGACTCTATAAGAAATTCTAGATTTACTATATAAGAAATGCAGAGGGTTCTACCTATTTTAAATGCTTTGGTTGTTTTTTGTTGTATGGAAAGATTTTGTCAATCCCAGTTTTATAAGTTCCAAACATACCATAAAAATAATTATATACTGTACTATATAGAGGTATTGTAAGGGATCCACCTGCCACGCCCCCCTTTGGTGGCTCTCTATGCCTCCGCTCTCCCTAGAGCTCCAGGCTTAATGATGCACACCTGAAGCTCATCATCACTCCACCCAGCTCCTACATAAACCCCTCACTCACATTCACTCGCCGTTCGTTATTGTATGTGTTGGACCTTACGTGCTGCATGTTTTCGTGTTCCGGGTTTCCGACAGGACTCGATGCGTCCGTCCCATTCGGACTCCACAATGCCGTACCGGCTGCGCATCTCCTCCCCGTGCATCTCGGATCAGCTACACTTCTCCTCAAGCGCACCTCGGACTTACTCAACCGAAGGACTGGCGTGTGTGTGTGTGTGTGTGTGTGTGTGTGTGTGTGCTTGTGTGTATCTCTCTCCCTCACTCTGGTCAATAAAACCTGAGCGAGCTGTACTCCGGCTTCCGCCTCCCGTTTCACTCGCACCCTGACAGGTATGTATAAAATACGTATTTTATAGAAGTGTGTGTTGTAATGGTGGGTTATAAAGCCCCCAGTTTGCCACCAGCAAAACCAGCTTGTTAAATTACACTTCGCACATAGTCGTGAATGAAAGACGATAAACCTTTTAATCCATTAAAAGAATCTAACATTATCTAAAATCTAACATTATCAACTGGTATTTTTTCTAATCAAACCAGTTTTGGAATGTTAGGATTGCAGAAACAAATATTAAAACTGATTATGAACAACTTCTTTTGGGCTGCTCCCATTAGGAGTCGCCACAGTGGATCATCAGTCTCCATACCACCCTGTCCTCTACATCTGCCTCTTTCACACCAACTACCTGCATGTCTTCCCTCACCACATCCATGAACCTCCTCCTTGGCCTTCCTCTTTTCCTCCTTCCTGGTGGCTCCATCCTCAGCATTCTTCTACCAATATAACTCATGTCCCTCCTTTGCACATCATCTCAACCATCTCAATCTCGCTTCCCTCACCTTGTCACCAAAACGTCCTACATGGACTGTCCCTCTAATCAACTAATTTCTAATCTTGTCCATCCTCATCACTCCCAACGAAAACCTTAACAACTTCAGCTCTGCTACCTCCAGCTCCACCTCCTGTCTTTTACTCAAT
This sequence comes from Silurus glanis, assembly GCA_014706435.1. Classification (NCBI taxonomy): domain Eukaryota; kingdom Metazoa; phylum Chordata; class Actinopteri; order Siluriformes; family Siluridae; genus Silurus; species Silurus glanis. The sequence goes on from JAAIIK010020256.1 coordinate 342,100, forward strand.
GCCACGGTCTCTAATCCATACAACATCGCAGGTCTCACCGCAGTCCTATAAACTTTCCCTTTCATTCTTGCAGATACCCTACTATCACAAATCACTCCTGTCACTCTTCTCCACCCAATACACCCTGCCTGCACTCTTTTCTTCACTTCCCTAACACACTCTCCATTACTTTGCACTGTTGACCCCAGGTACCTAAACTCCTCCACCTTCTCCACCTCTTCTCCCTGCAACCGCACCACTCCACTGCCCTTCCTCTCATTCACACACATGTACTCTGTCTTACTCCTACTGACTTTCATTCCCCTTCTCTCCAGCGCATACCTCCACCTCTCCAGGCTCTTCTCAACCTGCTCACTACTCTCACCACAAATCACAATATCATCCGCAAACATCATAGTCCAGGGAGACTCCTGTCTGACCTCGTCCGTCAACCTGTCCATCACCACTGCAAACAGGAAAGGGCTCTGGGCCGATCCTTGATGCAGTCCAACCTTCACCTTGAACCAGTCTGTCGTTCCTACTGCACACTTCACTGCTGTCACACTGTCCTCATACATGTCCTGCACCACCCTCACATACTTCTCTGACACACCTGACTTCCTCATACAATACCACAACTCCTCTCTTGCCACTCTGTCGTACGATTTCTCTAAATCCACAAATACGCAATGCAGTTCCTTCTGTCCTTCTCTATACTTCTCCATCAACATTCTCAAAGCAAATAAGGCATCTGTGGTGCTCTTCCTCGGCATGAAACCATACTGCTGCTCACAGATGGTCACCTCTTCTCTCAGCCTGGCTTCCACTACTCTTTCCCATAACTTCATGGTGTGACTGATCAACTTAATTCCCCTGTAGTTACTGCAGGTCTGCACAGCTCCCTTATTCTTAAAGATCGGTACCAGCACACTCCTTCTCCATTCCTCAGGCATCTTCTCACCTTTCAGAATCTTGTTAAACAATCTGGTCAAAAACTCCACTGCCATCTCTTCTAAACACCTCCATGCTTTTACCGGTATGTCATCTGGTCCAACCGACTTTCCACTCTTCATCCTCTTAATCGCTGCTCTCACTTCCTCCTTACTAATCCTATCCACTTCCTTCTTCACCAACTCCACACCACCCAACCTTCTCTCTCTCTCATTTTCCTCAGTCATTAGCTGCTCAAAATACTCCCTCCACCTTCTCAACACACTCTCCTCACTAGTCAACACATTTCCATCTCCATCCTTTATTTCTCTAACTTGCAGCACATCCTTCCCAGCTCGGTCCCTCTGCCTGGCCAATCGGTACAAATCCTTTTCTCCTTCCTTAGTGTCCAACCTCTCATACAGCTCCTCATATGCCTTTTCCTTGGCTTTCGCCACATCCCTCTTTACCTGCTTCCGCATCTCCTTGTACTCCTGCCTACTTTTCTCATCACTCTGTCGATCCCACTTCTGTTTTGCAAAACTGATTCTGAACTGATTAATTTATATATATATATATATATATATATATATATATATATATATATATATATATATATATACACACACACACACACACACACACACACACACACACACACACACACAGTGTTGTGCTAGTTACTAAGAAATAGTAACTAGTTACAGTTACTAGTTACTTCATTCAAAAAGTAACTCAATTACTTTGTTGATTACTTACACCAAAAAGTAATGTGTTACTGTTAAAAATCAAATCAAATCAAATTTTATTTGTCACATACACATACATACAGGGTAGGACATGCAGTGAAATGCTTGTAACTTTTTAGTTACTTTTTTAAAGAACGTCCTTTAATGTTCCCATTAATGCCCTTTTATGCGTTATGGTCTATACAAACACAAAACACACCTGACCTAAACACCATTTTATTTAAGTCAGACCAGCACAAACTGAATATATCACAAGGATTTCTGAAATAAATAACAAAATATATTTAGAATCAAAAACTAAAGTGGCTTCTGCGTCATTAAAGCTGTTGTGTTGAGCCCTTAAAAATGTTCCTTTCGCAGCTTAAGTATGAAAACTATCAACAATGTACAACAAAACACAAAACATTCAGCTAACAGAACACCGGGTTAGCTTCTAGCTTCGTCGAGGCATGTAGTTTCTGGAGGTGCTTCGACAGATTGGAGTTGCTGCTATCGCAGTAGATACGACCTTTGAACCAGAAAGACACAGCTTACATTTGACTAAAAGGTCTTTATGCTCAACTAAAATGAAATAATGAGCATATTTCCACTTTGAGAAACTCGTCTTGCTCTCGCCTTGACTCACCATTACTGCCGCACATACTTGAATAAACGGAAACACGCCCACAGTGCGTCTTCTTCCTGTTTACAGTGATTCTCATCCACCAATCCTACAATGCGTCGCTGCTGTAAACAGGTTAGACTGTAGGCTACACTTCAGCCAAAATTAATTCATTTAAAAAAGTAACGGACACCGCACCATACGGTAAAGGAGTTACTTTATTTAAAAAGTAATGCGTTACAGTATTAGTTACTGTCAAAAGTAACCGTTACAGTAACACGTTACTAGTAATGCGTTATTGCCCAACACTGAGTGTGAAGATACCATAGGTCTTTACTGGGGGATCCAGATTCATAACCTGGAGTGGGAAGGGTACATTGAAAGGTCGTGAGTTGTTAGTATATGTGTAAGGCTTGGAGAGTCACCATTAGGAGTATGGGGATGGGACCCGAGGATATTGAGATTATTGAGATGAAGTGATGGCCATGTGTACATGTCTGGGTTTAAAAAAAAAAAAAAAGATTTGTTAACTGCAGTTGTGTGTGTTTTGTTTTTATATTGTTTGTGGTAAGCGAGGTTGTAAAAGGTGAAGTGGACATTGTGATTCTATGTGTGCTGATGCTTTTTCTGTGAATTTATATGCATGCTTGTGCTTTTGTTGTTGCTTGTGCTGAATGGGAAAACGAAAAGATTGTGATCATACTTGTATTATTGGCATATCTGTATTATTGATTAATCAATCATATCAAATCTAATCAAATTTTGTCTGTCACATACACATACATACAGAGTACGACATGCAGTGAAATGCTTTTTACGACGATCCGGCATGAGGGAATAGAATAGGGAGAAAAATAAAACTAAGAAAAAGAAGGCAGATAAATAAAGTATAAAACTATATAAAATATACGAATATATAAAGATGTATATGAGAGAAAAAGATGTACAGTGGAACCTCGGGTTACGAACGCCCCGGGATACGTATAATTCAGGTTACGAATCGCAGTTCATCAAAATTTTTGCCCCTGGTTACGAACAAAATTTCGGGATACGAACGTCGCGCACCAAAAAAATCGCAGGCAAGTTGGTTCTTTTCGTATCGCCACCCACGCTCTCCCACACAGCTCGTCGCATCAGTTAGCGTCCTGTGTACCTAGCGAGAGCATTGTCTCAGCGTTCGTGTTAACACTGTGTCTTTATTTCGTTAATATTCATTAATATTCTATAATATAATATATAATAATATAATATAATAAGATTCTCCTTCCAAACAATAACTCTCCCTCCTCCCCCTTTTACGAACGTCGTCTCCATCATGCCAGCAGCGAGTCTTCTTAAAGGTAAAGTACCCAGTAAAGATAATGTTTTCCTCTTTTATATGTTTTTATATGGTATGATTTCAATATAACATTTTAAAAGTAAATAATATTAGTGTCAGGAATCCCCCTGCCACGCCCCCGTCGGCGGCTGTCAAACCTCTGCATTCCCCGAAGCACCGCGACCCTTCTCTCGTGCGTCCCCCGCCCGCACGGAGCTGCTCGCAATCGGGCTTCAATCATGCACACCTGGAGCTCGTTATTCACTAATCCCCAGCTCATATAAAAACCCCACATTCACCTACACCTATTGTCCGTTATTGTATGTTCGTGCGTGTCTGTGCCGGTTCCTGGTGGTGTGTTTCTCCGCGCATGCTTCTCCCGCTACACACCGTCTCATCCCGGACTCCTCGCTCTCTCCACGGTAGCGTGTGTCTTCCCCAGCGCACCTCGGACTACCGACGCTTCTCCGTCGCTGCCTCCGCGCCGCGCTTCCGCAATCACGCACCGTGGATATTATATACGGACTGCCTTTTGCCAGTTTATCCCGTTTCTCTGAGGGTGTTTTTTGTGTTGGCTCTGCCTTAGACTGAATAAATACGCTGGCTTCTATTTCTGCTTCCGCCTCCATATTCGCCGCGTAACAATTAGTGAATATTGGCTTTATTTTTATTTTTAAAGTAATATTTTTGGTTGTCCAGAACGAATTACCGAAGTTTCTGTTCATTCTTATTGGGAAAGTCGTATCGGGATACGAACTTTTCAGGTTACGAACTTTTCAGGTTACGAATAAAGTACCGGAACGAATTAAATTCGTAACCCGAGGTTCCACTGTATATACAAAAATATGCTTATGGCAGGAAGCAGTAAAACAGTAAACAATTAAGGTGGTTTTTGATTGTCCATAAAGTGTGCAGTATGGTGTGGTGTAAAGTGTCCGTGTGAGATATGGTGTGCAGAGGTGGCAAAAGTACACACATCCTTTACTTAATAAAAAGTATCTGTACTTCTACTTATGTTTTTAAATACTCGGGTAAAAGTTGAAGTACTGATTATACTTTTTTACTCAAGTGAAAGTAAAGAAGTCTTGGCTCGGACATGTACTTAAGTAAAAAGTAGATATTACTTCTACCTGTTTTACACTGGTAACTGGACCTCACATCATATTAATGATAGATAGATAATAAATCTATCATTGCATTGTAAAGGTACACAGCAAAGAAATGCAGTTTGGCATCTACCAGAATTGCAGAAAGTAGCAATCGTGCAAATAGTGAAGATAAATATGTAGCATATGTACAGCATGTGAATAAATATAAAGGCTATAACAGTGCAGAGACGTGTGGACATCATTAAGAAATACAGATAAATGTTCTAAGGCTATGGCATTAAAGAGGAAATGTGCAAGTGGAAGGTTATAATATTATGGCATTTAGGAAATGTGCAAGCTGAATAAACAAGTGTATATAGTGTATATATAATTATATATATAAAGTGTATGTATATATATATACACATACATATACACACACACACACACACACATTATATACACATATATACATGAATGTGAAATGTTGGGCAGAATGTACAGTAAGTATATAAAGATACATATACAGTCCCTGACAAAAGTATTGTCGCTTATCTATTTTGTAGAAACACCTGCTATTAACCTGACTTTTAATTAATCAATTGGTGTTAGAAATAGCTCATATGAAAAGCTAAAACCCTCCCAAATGATGTTTAATGCACTGAAATAAATTAGTTTCACTGAAAAAATATTTATCATGTAATCAAGACAGAAAGGTCAAATTTTGGCAAGACAAAAGTTTTGTCGCCTATATAGAAATTGAACAAATGTACTGCAAATACAAAAATATGTCAGCAAATTAAGTAGTGGTGCTGTGAGATCCAAATTTAATATCTTGTATGACTTCCATGAGCTTGAAGGACTGCATCCATGTGGTTTGGCAAGGATTCATACAATTTATTGATGAAGTCATCAGGAATAGCAAAGAAAGCAGTCTTGCATGCCTCCCAGAGTTCATCAATATTCTTTGGTTTCGTCTTCCATGCTTCCTCTTTCATCCTACCCCACATATGCTCAATGATGTTCATGTCTGGTGACTGGGCTGGCCAATCCTGGAGCATCTTGATCTTCTTCACCTTGAGGAACTTTGATGTGGAGATGGAAGTATGCGATGGAGCACCATCCTGCTGCAGAATTTGGCCTCTTTTATGGTTGGGAATAAGAGGTAGCTAAGATTTCTTGGTATTTTAGACTATTGATGTTGCCTTCCACCCTGCAGATCTCTCGCACACCACCATACTGGATGTAACCCCAGACCATGATTTTTAAGCCACCAAACTTCATTGTTTTCTGGGTGAGTCTCGGATCCATGCGGGCTCCAGTAGGTCGCCTGCAATATTTCCAACGACTGTGGTGTAATTCAACAGAAGATTCATCTGAAAAATCCACCTTCTGCCACTTTTCCAGCGTCCATCCTTTTAGCAGGCTGTGGGCCTTGGCAAATGCCACACGGTTTTTCAATTGTCGTTTGTTTAGTGCTGGCTTCTGGGCACAGATTCGACCATGGAGGCCATTTCAAGACAGAATCTGACAAACTGTTCTGGTTGACACAGGGACTTCAGGTGACCAGGTCTCGTGGAGCTCTGCTGCAGTGGAAAATGGGCTGGCGTTGGATTTTCGAGCCAACAAACGGTCCTCTCGAGCAGTTGTGTCTTACGGGGTCTGCCCGACCTGGGCTTGTCAAAAACGTCTCCAGTCTCTTCAAATCTTCTTTTTTATCCTCTGTACTTGACGCTGAGACACATTGAAGGGGTCTGCCACATCAGCAGTGAATCTGGTCTTCAGCCTCTTAATAATCAAAACTTTAGTCTCAGGGTGAATCTTAGGCATGTTTGCAGAGGTCTAGTTGCAGTTGATGTGAAGGTCTAGTGTACTGGGGTTCTTTTTATACACACCTGAGACCTAATCGATCCATTATTAGTCACAGGTGAAGCTCATATGATAAGGCGACAACACTTATGTCTTTGCAAAAATTGACTCAATGGGATTTACCAAGCTGTGAATATTAGAATACTTTTTGACAGTTTCATTTTGCACTGAAACATTATTACAAACGCTGTTGGGATTAAAATGAGCCATTACTTGTAAAAAAAAAATCTTGATTAGAAATATATTTCAGGGGCACTTCAGGTCAATTTGGACACAAGCGACAAGACTTTTGTCAGGGACTGTAGATAAAAATAGTGCACATGTAATGAGGAGTAATTAATATATACTATGTAATATGTACATTGTATGTATAATTGTACAGAGGTTGTCAATCAAATTAAATATTTAATCGCAACTTAATGGCACATTTCTATCTGTTCTAAATATACCATATATTAATACTTCCAGTTTTTAATACTTTAAGCAACATGGACATGGAGAAATATGGATGCAACATAGAGCATGAAGACAAAAAAATTCTTGTAAACATTTTAAAGTAATAATGATGGTTTAAATTACATAAATCATCAGGACACCAAACGGAACCTTTGCTGTTTCCACACGGACAGTTAATGAGTAATAAGTAAAGAAAGGACGTCGTGAATAAATGTATGTTGTGCTGAAGGTTTTATTTTCGCCTCTTTTATATTTAGTTATTTATGTACTTATATTTTTTATAAAAATGGTCAAACAGAAATGTGCACTGAATTGATAGCGCGTTAATTAAATTTAGTGCCGTTTATATTTGCGTTTGAATTTTGACAGCCTAATTTATATATTAATACAAAACTAATTAAAAAAGTTGTTACCTAA
>JAAIIK010020256.1:354506-398145 GCA_014706435.1 Silurus glanis
GGTGTCTCGTCCAATGATCGGTAAGTTTCCATTCACCATTCCATTCAACTATACCTACCTTTTCCGGTTTGTCTGAATTTTGTCGTTGTGTTTTCGGATTTGTTAATGTGTTTTGCACTTCTCTGCCACCGTAAAACAGGCATAAAAACCATTTCCAAATGCCAGTGGTAATGAAAGGAGTAGAACCAATATATACACCATGGTCATTCATGCATCTTACAGGACTGATAAACAGACTGCCTAGCATATGTGAAGAAGCACAAAAATGGATAACATGCTTTGAAGAGCAAACAATGGGTCAGATGATGGCCATGGGAGACATCAAGGCACTCGACACAGTCCTTGGGAAAAGCTAAAATGATAGAAATCATGGTAGAAGCACAACTAGGGCATATAGGAAAGAGCCAGAACTATGATCTCTGGTCATTTGGATCAAGAAGAAACGTAATATGGGATGCCCTTCGAACAGCATACCCAACTCAAGCAGATCCAAACAAGGTGGAAAAAAACTAAATTGGAAGAAAGTGAGGGAGTAGCTTAATTCATCCTAAAGTTACAGAAAGCCTGGAGAGAAGAGATGGGATCAGCATGGGATTAGACAACTGCTAGCATCACATTGTTCAAGATGTTGAAAAAGGAACTCCCAAGTGAAGTACAAGAGCAGCTTGAAACAGTTGTAGGGCTTAATACAATGCCCTGGGGAACCTTCAACGCAAATGTAATAGACTTTGTGGAATTGTATGAGAAAAGAGAGAAAGCAACCAAAAAGGCAGCAGATGATTTAGTGATACTGCTTCAAAAAGCACAGCTCAGAGAACTGACACGCAGCAATCAAGAAAAATGAAAAGAGGAAAAAAATACAGCTAAACAAGCAGCAGTCATGGTGGCGTCAACCACTGCACTGTAACAATTAATATCTGTGGGACAATCAATGATGGCAATCCAACCACAGGCACCCATGACATTTACAGCACCAATGCCTTAGCAGATGGCCTATCCGATAAATCAACAGTATCGGCCACAAAACAGAGGGTGGGGACAAGGAAGAGGCCAAGGCAGAGAAGGAATGTTTCAACCAAGACCAAGAAATAATCAACCACCGAGAGGAGAAAGATGCTGGCCAATCACATGATGAGGGACTACCCATATCCAGTAAGACAACAGCAAGGCAACCCCCAACAAAATCAAGGTTGGCAGAATCCTGGAAACTGGACAGTGTCGGAACTTAGAGCCCGTCTCTGAGGTGACACATCGAGGGTGGATTCTTTGCTCGGAGGATTCCCAATGTTTTCCCAGCCAATTCTAAAAAGACAAAATATAATAGACACAAACCGCCAATGAAGGATCCTCAGTCCTGGATGAGTAAAAGCAAAACTTCTTTATTTCATACACGTTCCAATGATCTCAGTCGAAGGTGGGTACCTCACATCAAACTGATCAGTACATCAAAAATGATACAGCACACCAGAATGAGGAAGTACGCCTGCTGTTTGTTCGCGCTCGTTTTTTATACCCAGCAGACACCCAGTGTCCTTTCGTCTTCTCTTTTTTTTTTTTTTCTTTTTCTAATTTCTTTCATCTTGGAAAATTCCCCTTATTTTCTGACCGAGGTTTTTGCTCTTCCCACATGGTCCCATATTTGGAGTTCCTGCTCTCCTTTTTTTTTTTTTTTTTTCTTATTTACGGCCTTTTTATCTGATTTCATTAAAAAGAAAATGAGTGTGTATAGAGCATTTATTATCTCTAAATCCAAGCATACCTTGCTTCAGTCTTTTAAGTGTGAACAACCATTTTGCGGCTTATTTTGTCTTCCTGCCTCTGCAATGGGTAAGTGTTATTATTATTTTTTTATATAATGCTGTTCACTATTCTACTTTTATTGAATCTAGCTATATCATGGTACTAGGTTGTCTATTATATGTGATTGACTATATTACTCCACTTGATTATACAAGTACCTGGGTTATACTTCATTTATATTTACTCCACTTGATTATACAAGTACCTGGGTTATACTTCATTTATATTTTTCTGAACTGATTTTTACATAGTGTGTTGAATCTTCTTTTTTTGAACGGGTGTTATTTATTTATTTTTTTTCATGCACGTAATATAGGCACACAGACCTTTTTCTGACCTCTTTGCTGCCTGTAACCAACCGACCCAAACTTATGCTGATGACCTTGATGATGACACCTGCTTTCCTGCAACAAGCATGCTGGTCTCCCACGATTATTTCCCATACATCTCCGGCTCATTCTTCCAATCATCTTGCTCCCCTCCCTTCACCCAGCTCTGAGCCAGGCCACTTTCATATCTCCTGCAGCTGCAGATGTCCATAAAGTTTTACTATCCCCATAAACCATGCTTAAACTTCAAGGCTGTCTTTGTTCGTTATCTATTCAGCACACTTGTAACATTAGCAGACTCTATTCTGCTCTCCCACTGAAGTGCCTTTATTATTACTATTCTACTTTTGGTGTAAATAGGTTATATAAGTTTGATTAACATATAGGCTAAATAGGTTTATCAAACTATTTCAATGTATCTAATATGTTCTACTTTGATTATTAGGTTAATTTGGTTGGTTTAATATTAGTTTGATTATACACACGCTAGATAAATATTTTTCTCGACAACAGGACCGTGGATGGGACCAAATCAGCAAGACCAAACTCAAGTGAACCTTAGAGGAGGCCCTCCAGGGCCACCGCAAGGTAACATGTGAAGATGCGCAGAGAAGCCAGAGGTGGAGCTGGTACAGTGCCCCACCTCACTGTACCCTGCACAAGAACTAACCATAATGGTGGATGTGGGTCACCAGTTCCAAGCATTGTTTTGATTGACACAGAAGCAACATTCACAAGTATTGGAAAAGAAGGCTCTACGCTCCCCCTTTCATGAAAAGCAATAAAGACAGTAGGCTTCTCGGTTAAAACTCAAACATTGCAATTTACAGAGCCACAAGACATAACAGTAGAAGGAATCACTATACAAGCGCCAATATTATATTCTCCTGATCCACCAGCGAACCTACTAGGTAGAGATGTGCTATGCAAGCTAGGAGCAAAAATCTACTGTGGACCTACAGGAGTGTGGGTCGAACTTCCTGAGTATCTAGCTCAACAATATGTGATGGTGGAAAGAAAGACAGAACAACAAACACTGTATAAAGTCTACTGGCTGGAACTCAAGGAGACATCTTTGGAAAACCATAAGTTGTATGACCACTGGAAAACATGGTTCACAAACATGCATCTGTATGGAAACCAGAAAACCATGGCATTGCACCATAAAGTATGATGAGGGGGACAAGATGAAGAATAGGAGACTTTGTGGGGAGAACATGTAGAAGGAAACCAGTACACTATCAAAGCAGAAAATGTGATCATTGGTCCCCAAGGGATAGAAGCAACAGTACAGCTACCAAACCAAATCGCTCAGTGGTATTCAGTCAAGAACTCTGTTCCACATGTCTCCCTAATGATCGGGCAAAATTTTAAATCAAAAGATTTGGGCCAATGAATAGGGAAGCAAGTCAGGTAAATGAGTGGATAGCCGCGAAAGTAAATATTAGTGTGTTGTGTTATGGCCCAGTCTAGGGTTAGGCCGGACAGAGTATTTAGCTCGGGATTCAAAAGAATGGATCTTATAAAGCAGCAACCCAAACACACCACAAACCACAAACACACACAAAAAGGTTTGCTACACCGGTGTTGGTATATTGTAACACATATGTACACAGACTTACAGGCTTGTCTTCAGGGTGGGCCAAGGCCAAAACAATAAACAAAGGACTATTTTGGGGAAGCTACCTTTCCTGAAAATAAAGTAAAGGAAAATACAAACAGCTTCCCTAACTCCCTGCTACACAAACAAAGACAAAACAATCCCTCACCCAAAGTAAATGGCAGCCACACCCCAATGCCAGTGAAATAAATATGTACAGTGCCCAAATATATTACAATATAATACAAAAGAAATATATACAAACAACAGTAGTCCAAGGGGCAAAACAGGCTCAAAGTCAGTAAACAGGCAGAGGTCAAACTCACTAACATCAACAACCAAGCTATACCCTGAACACCAAAACAACAATCCTCCCCGATTGCTTCACTCCTTCCTCCTTAAATAGGAAACTGGTGGATGATGTCATCGTGAGGGAGGTGGGATCAGCCAGGCTAGGGCCTTTTTTTTTATTTTATTTTTTTTATTTATTTTATAGTGTTCCGGCACTTTGTGTTTTTTTTATTTTTGTGTGTACGCGTGAAAATTGCAAACTGCAAAATGGACATTAACAATGTCACAGAGTTTGCTCTACTTTTCCTGGTTCTTTGGACTTTGGTCACAGTTGCGTCTGGAAACTCTGTTCACAGCCACGGTCCTATTGTTTACACCAGGGATCAGCTGTTAGCATTCCGCAACACGCCGATGCTACTAGAAGAAAAACCGGATATTCCCCGCGAGCTAAGAAGGAGAAGATGGGGGAACCGTGCTGGAGCTATGTGTCGGAATAAAAGGAGACGTTACAGACCAACTCTCCCTTCCATCGTCATGGGAAATGTAAGATCTCTACCCAACAAGATGGACGAGCTAGCGGCTCTTACCCGGCATCAGAGGGAATTCCGGGAATGTAGCATCATGCTGTTCACGGAGTCATGGCTAACCAAGCTAACACCGGATACGACCGTGGCTCTGGATGGATTTGATTTACTGCGCGCGGACAGAACGATGGAGAGCGGTAAGAGAAAGGGAGGAGGACTGGCAGTGTTTGTGAATAATAGATGGTGTAAAACTGGACACATCACTATTAAAGAACAGATCTGCTGTAAGGACATTGAGCTGTTAGCCGCTAGCATGAGGCCATACTATCTGCCGAGGGAATTCTCGCATGTTATCGCGATAGCTGCGTATATTCCCCCCTCTGCTGATGGTGAATCGGCATGCGATGTCCTGCATTCTGTTGTTAACAGACTGTTAACACAGAGCCCAAATGCCCTTCTCATTATCTCTGGAGATTTTAATCATGCCCCTTTATCCTCCACTCTGCCCACATTCACTCAGTATGTTTCATGCCACACCAGAGACAATAAAACACTGGATTTATTTTATGCAAACACAAAGGAGGCTTATACATCAGCACCCCTCCCCCCCTTGGGAAGATCGGCTCACAACCTGGTTCATCTCCTACCTGTGTACAAACCCATTGTATGCAGGCAACCAGCTACCTCCCACACAGTGACGACATGGTCTGATGAGACCAGTGAGGCTCTGAAAGACTGTTTTGAAACAACTGTATGGGAGGAATTGTGCAATCCACATGGGGAGGATATTGACAGTTTAACAGACTGTATTACGGACTACATTAACTTCTGTGTGGAGAATACTGTACCCACCAGGACTGTACGGTGTTTTCCCAACAACAAACCGTGGATTAACCCTGATATAAAGACTCTCCTTAAAGAGAAGAAGAGGGTGTTTAAATCAGGAAACAAAGAAGAGCTGAAAACTGTCCAGAGAGAACTGAGAAGATCAGGGAAGGAAAAGCATGCTACAGGAGGAAGATGGAGGATCAGCTGCAGCAGAACAACGTCAGTGGTGTGTGGAAGGGGCTCAAAACCATCACTGGTCATAAGGAGCCCAGCTCTCAGGCTGTGGGTGACCAGAAGTGGGTGAATGATCTTAATCTATTCTTTAACAGATTTGATCAGCTACCCTCCCCTGCCCCCATCCAAACCCCCCTGCTGCAATCCCCCCTCTCTGCTTCCACAGCAAGCAGCTCCAGCCCCACCTCTCTCTGCACAGCTATCAGCTCACAGACATTACACAACACACCTAACTCCCCCCCCCTGCCAATTCCCTCCAGTCAACACTCCATCCAATACACACTGCCCAGGTGAGAATGGAGCTCAGAAGGATCAAAGCGAGGAAGGCTGCAGGCCCAGATGGCATCAGCTCCAGGCTACTTAAGATCTGTGCAGACCAGCTGTGCGGCATATTGCTGTACATGTTTGACCTGAGCCTGAAGCTGGGGAAGGTGCCACAGATATGGAAAACATCCTGCGTGGTGCCTGTTCCAAAGACGTCGCGGCCAAAAGAATTCGGAGACTATCGACCAGTAGCACTGACCTCGCATCTGATGAAAACATTGGAGAGGCTGGTGCTCACTCATCTCCGAACTCTGGTGAGCCCATCAATGGATCCACTTCAGTTTGCCTACCAACCTGGCATTGGAGTGGAAGACGCAATCATCTTCCTCCTAAATTGGGCTATTTCACACCTGGAAAAGGCTGGGAGCACTGTGAGAGTCATGTTTTTTGACTTCTCTAGTGCTTTTAACACCATCCAACCTGCACTCCTGAGGGATAAGATGGTGTACATGGGAGTGGACCATCATCTGTCTGCCTGGATACTGGACTACCTCACAGACCGACCACAGTATGTGAGGACTCGTGACTGTGAGTCTGACATGATTGTCTGCAACACTGGAGCCCCGCAGGGAACGGTTCTAGCCCCGTTTCTCTTCACCGTCTACACTGCAGACTTTATGTTCAGCTCAGCAACCTGTCACCTACAGAAGTTCTCTGATGACTCTGCCATCGTCGGTCTGATCACGGATGATGATGACAGGGAGTACAGAGGACTTATTCAGAACTTTGTGGACTGGTGCCAACGGAGCTGCCTCCAGATAAATGCGGGGAAAACCAAAGAACTGGTAGTGGATTTCCGTAGGCACAAACACACTTCATCACCAGTGAACATTCAGGGAAAGGACATTGTGAGAGTGGACTCTTACAAATACCTGGGTGTTCACCTAAACAACAAACTGGACTGGACAAACAACACTGAGGCAATTTACAAGAAAGGGCAGAGCAGACTCTTTCTGCTGAGGAGATTAAGGTCTTTTGGAGTGCAAGGAGAGCTACTGAAAACCTTTTTTGACTCTGTGGTGGCCTCAGCCATCTTTTATGGAGTGGTCTGCTGGGGCAGCAGCATCTCTACTGCAGACAGGAAGAGACTGGACAAGCTGATCAGGAAGGCCAGCTCAGTCCTGGGGATTCCCCTGGACACTGTACAGGAGGTGGGAGAAAGGAGGATGGTAGCAAAACTATCATCATTGCTGGAGAACGCCTCTCACCCCCTGTATGTAACCGTTACATCATTGAGCAGCTCCTTCAGTGACAGACTGTTACACCCTAAGTGTCTGAAGGAGCGTTACAGAAGGTCTTTTCTCCCTGCTGCTATTAGACTTTACAATCAAAGCTGCTCCCAGTAAAACCAGTCACCAAAAAATACAACACTGTTATCACTCTTTAGCTGTGCAATAACAATAACATTACCTGTGTGCAATATTACAATGCAACATGTGAAATATTACCTGCAATATGTGCAATAATTACCTGTGCAAAAAATATACAATGTGCAATAATTACATGTGCAAATTATACAATATGTGCAATATTACCTGCAATACTTGTAATACCACCTGTGCGAAATACTACCTGCAATGCATACTTTTTTTCTTCTCTTATTGTATTTATATATTTATACATTGTACTGTGTATATACTGGATATTATAGTATGTGTATATTCTTTATATATATTTGCATTTATTTTTTATTTCTTTCCTTTGCTGCTGTAACAAAATAAATTTCCCCACTGTGGGACGAATAAAGGTATATCTTATCTTATCTTATCTTATCTTATCTTATCTTATCTTATCTTATCTTATCTTAAACTCTGGAGTGGATCGGACCTGCACACAAAGCACACATACAGAACACCGATATGGACATGGGGCTACCTAGGGTTGTAACAGTTGCCAGATAGGAAATATCTCCACATAAATTTAAAAACTGAAAAAAGTGTGATAGCTCACACTGTGTTGATCAACAGGCAGGTGCAGGTGAAAACACAAATAGAACAGGTAGGACAATGGACCCAATGGGCAGAAGATTCAGAACAATCTAAACAGGAAGCAGAACAAGTACTGAAACAGGTTCCAGAACACTATGGACTAAACATCAGACAGATGTAGGGTTAGTAAAGTCATCAGGGTTGGCGCAATTTCAACTAAAGCACAATGTGCAATTGCCTTATCAGAAGCAATACCCATTGTCACAAGAAGCAATAGAGGGGATAAGACCAACCATTAAGGGACTAGTGGAGACAGGAGTGTTAATCCCAACCAAAAGCCCTTGCAACACACCCATTTTTCCTGTCAGAAAACCTAACTAGACAAATGGAGATTGGGCCATGATTTAAGGCCAGTAAACCGTGTTGTGGTGGCAGAAAATCCTGTAGTGCCTGATACACACACTTTGTTAACGAACATCCCTGAAAGGACTAAATGGTACACTGTGATTGATTTATGTTCAGCATTTTTATTGTATCACTGCACCCTGAGTCTCAGCTTTTGTTTGCATTCATCTACGGGGAAAACAATACACCTACATATGGCTGCCACAAGGGTACTGTGAAAGCCCGTCAATTTTTAACCAAGTGTTAGCATGAGATCTGGCAGAACTAGACATTCAGAGTAGTTTGCTCCAATTTAAGGATGACCTGCTGATTTGTAGTCAAACTAAAGAACAGTGCATGCAGGATTCACTAAAAGTCCTAGGAACCCTAGCTGACAATGGACACAAGGTCAGTAAGAAAAAGTTGCAATTCTGCCAACAAAAAGGTAGAATAGTTAGGTTCTACACGAAAAATCTCACCCTCACATGTAGAGGCAATTCAGAAAACACCACAACCTCAAACCGTGCAACAGATCTTGTCATTCCTGAGTTTAGCAGGTTTTAGTAGACCATGGATATTTGATTTTGTGTTGAAAACACAACCTCTTAGAGACATGATGAAGGCAGCAGACCAGACAAAATCAAGTGCTCGTCTGGTCTGGACAGAGGAAGGTAAACAAGCCTTTGAGTCAATAAAAAGAGATTTTTAATAAAAAGATTTAAAATCCACCCCAGCTTTAGCCTGTCTTGACTACACAAAACAGTTTCACCTTTATATTTTGGAAAGGAGAGGTTTTGCATCAGTAATACTAGCACAACAGCAACAAAGTATGGGAAAGAAGCCAAATGCGTACTACAGGACAGCTCTTGATAATGTGGAAAAGGGCATGCCAGCATGTTACAGAGGACTGGCAGCTGCAGCGTTTGCCTATCAAAAGGCATCTACAATCACCATGGATCATCCATGGACCCTGTACACTTCTCATGCGCTACACGCCTACTGACAAGTCAGAAGTTTGTGATAATAAATGCTCATAGGACAGGCTATGATGTAATTCTGTCAGCACCAGAACTAACAATTGAGACATGCCTCACAATCAACCCAGCTGACAGAGTAGTACTACCAGATGAGTGAGTTTACCCCATGAGTGCATTACAGAAGCAGAGAAATTTCTAAAAGCTAGGGATGACCTTGATAACCAACCGTTTCAAAATGCCCAGCATGTCTTATTCATGGATGGTTCATGCTACCGCACAAATGATGGTAATGAAGCAGGATAAGCTGTGGTCATGTCTGATGAGGAAGAAGACTCATTTCAAGTACTATCCAGTGTAAGTGTGCCACAACCTTGTTCTGTCCAATTGGCAGAAATAAAAGCCCTACCAGCAGCATGTAGGTTAGGGGCAGGGAGAACATGTACAGTGTACACAGATTCAGCCTATGCATATGTGGTGTGTCACACATTTGGACCTATCTGGCTTTGAAAACTTTGTATTCGCAGGTCTGTGAAGCTACACATGGGACGCAGGTAGACCAGCCACTGCAGCAGGTGCAACCAGGTGACTATGTATATATCAAAGTGTATAATAGAAAACACTGGAGTGAACAAAGACATGAAGGTCCATTTAAGGTGGTACTAGCAACTCCTACTGCAGTCAAGGTCAAAGGTAAGGAACACTGGTATCATCTTAATCATTGTTGCAGAGCTGCGGTGAAAGGACCACAGTGGAAAAAGTCCCAGGCTAAGTTGGCACACTGTGCCCACTCTAATGACTCAGGAGATGACGACGACGAGGCAGGCCCATCACCAAGACAAATGGCCGGCATACAGAACATGTGCCAAGACCAAACAGCCACAGCTTGTTGTAGAAACCCCTCAAGAAAAGGAAGAGGTGGCAGGCTGTTCATTTCAAGTTGATCCACAACCACCACATGAAACATTTGTGGAGGAGAGTATTCATCAACTGCTAGATGACGCAGAAACCACATTCACTCCACCAGAACAGTTTGCACAAGAGATCGACTCCTCTCTGGTTTTGGAGTTACCACAAGAAAACCAGCCTTACATCAGAAGTTGGAAAAATGTTTACACTACAGGCGAAAAGTATACTTTTTACCTTGATTTTTGTCAATTTTGATGCAATTAATCTGTATTTGTTTTTGATACAATCACTGATGTACTGCAATTATGATTATTTTTACTTTCATTACTGTGGATGTCATCCCTTAACGAACATTTGGATTCCAATCTTCGGATCATCATGTGGATTTATCTTTTCCTTTCATGGATGTCAACATATGAGTACCTGGTAAAATGCTAGTAACCTCTTCCAGGGCTCCAACGAGACCCCCTGTATATAATTTTGTCGTGTCATGTGACGTATGTTTGTTAATGGGTTAACACGGAAGTAGGTGTAGAGTGTGAAACTATTCTAATTATACTCTAACTATACTAATTAGTCTTAGAGGGTGGATCGATGTCGAGAAAAATATTCTAATCAACCTTATTTGGCATGTGTTTTAATCAAACTACCGGTAATATTAATCCAACAAATTTACCTAATAATTACTATATAACCTATTAGATACAATAGAAGTAGCTTGATTAAACCTATTTAGCCTATATGTTAATGAAACTCATGTAACCTAGAAGTACAATTAAAATAATAATACAGTAAAACCCCGTTGTACGAGCAACCTATAGTACGAGCAAACGGAGATACGAGCAATCTCGCTCGCAAAATTTTACCCTGTTTCACGAGCAAATTTCGAAGGCACGAGCAAACCCACACTGCTGGGTCCCCGTTTTCGGTGGAGGGTCGCATCAATCGCTTAGTTGATGACGTATCACTCGGTCGCTCTCGTTGTTCCGTGCAGCAAAAACGTAACTTTTTTTAGCTTTATATTTTTATTTTACTAGAAATCTTGAAAAATGTCTCCCAAGAAAATCAGTGATGGTGCTGTGAAAACGAAAGTAAATAGAATTACCATGGAAACCGAGAAGGTTACGAGCGTGGTGTGCTTCTCACACTCGCAATCAACCACTACCGCATGAGTAAGTGTTAAATTATGTTTACCGTACGGTAATTTGCATGTATTTGTTTGTTAAAATAGGCTACAAATACTTTTTAAGTGCAGAAATAAGCGAACGAATGAGGTCTCGGAACGGATTAAATCGCTTTTACATTCATTCTTATGGGGAAAATCAGTTCGAACGTACAAGCAAATGGACCTACGAGCAATTTTCAAGAACAAATTAGGCTCGTACAACGGGGTTTTACTGTAATCAGATACTAATAAATAGAGTAGAGTAGGGTCTGACTGGTGTTATGAGTGTGTTGGAGAGACAGAAAAACAACGTACAAGGCAGACTTAAGCATTTTTATTGGGAAAAAAGAGCTTGTGGGCCTTTGCCGCTGCAGAAGAAATAGGTGAGCAATCTGGGTCAGATTCAGGTGAAGTTATGGGAGGATAATAATAATCAGGTGAAGGAACCAGAAAAGTAGTAGAATAATTAGTAGGAGACCAACATGAAAGGTAAGGAGGCTATGGTTGGTTTGTTGCAGGAATTTGTGAGTCATAATCAAAGTCTTAATTATAGGTTTGTGTTTTTTAATGATAAAAAGCAGATGAGGTCTGTGTGCCTATATAATGCGTAAAAGTACGCTGCACGATGGAGGCAGACAGGGGTTCTCTGGAATAGTTGGGGTAGAGAGGTGGTGAATAAATCGAGCGACCACAGAGGCAAGGGAGAAGAGTTGAAAATGATGATACTGTCTGCGGAGAATGCTCATAAGAGATGTCCCAGAACGTTTGCGAGTTGGAGCTGAATAAAAGGAAACCAACAGGGATACAATGTAAAAAGGGTGAAATCACAATGACTAAAACATAAAAATTTATATGTGCATGTAACGACAAAAGTAACAAGCTAATAAATGTTATCTCTGTGAAGCTCAACACACTATGTAACAGTCAGCTCGGAAAGTACGAATGACGTATGACCTAGGTACTAACATAACCAAGCAGAACAATACAGTTAAACATATACAAATAGACAATCTAAATAAAAGAATTTAGCTTGATTCAATGAAAGTATGATAGTAAACAGCATTATAAAAAAAGAGATAATAAAAGCACAACACTTACACATTGCAGATGCAGGAAGACCAAATAGGCCCCCCCAGATGTTTTTTTGTTTTGCATTATGTAGTTCATTTTGATGCTTGTGTTTTGGATTTATGATGGGTTTAATGCATAAAGTCTGATTTGAAGAAATGTTTGTGTAAATGCATGAAACTGCTCAATCTGCTGTGATGAATGCTCAAGAAGGCATGTTGTGCTAGCAATCTAACTGTAGGGGGCTCTAGCAGGGAAAAAAAGGTGCAAGCGAGGACTAAAAACAAAGAGTTAAGGATGAAAAAGAAAAGAGTTTTGAAGTGTGAAAAGGTTGGGAATTAGCGCTTCCTTTTTTTTTTGTAAGCAGAGAGAAAAAAAATAAAAAAATACAATAAACAAACCCATCAAATCATGCACGTCTGGAACTTCATTTATTTCAGCATGCAACTTGGAGGCACCGCTTTGATTTATAAGAAGTGCGAGTTTAAGGGATCACCCGAGTGGGAACGGAGCGAGTGAATTGAAGAGCGGAGATTCACGGTGGAATAAGCAAGCATACCGGCTCGCGGGCATGTCATTACTAAGCGCGCACTTATTAACATAGTCACAGAGTCTGTCGATGCTATAATGGATAGCGAAGAAGAAGATGTAGCCAAGCGCTATATGTGTTCAATGCTAACTTATATGGAGGCGCAGCTAGAGAGGGAGAAAGTGGAAAATGGCGGCAACGATAAAACCGTGACAGATATCTCTCCGACAGCAAACAAATTACTGAATGAGGTGGATTTGCATTCTGGAAATACAGTGATGGGAAAATGAAAGGAAAAGAGGCTGG
Organism: Silurus glanis; assembly: GCA_014706435.1. Classification (NCBI taxonomy): domain Eukaryota; kingdom Metazoa; phylum Chordata; class Actinopteri; order Siluriformes; family Siluridae; genus Silurus; species Silurus glanis. Next base: position 367,700 of record JAAIIK010020256.1, read on the forward strand.
AGCAGGACAGAGTAGGCCCATTGAACAGCAATCATTTATTGGTCTTGCCCCTGAAGTCACTGTGAGAAGAGATTTCAAAATCTGCAGACAGATTGGAGAGGTCGGACAAAAGGACAAGCTGTCATTCACTAATTTAATGCATCAGGTGGATAAAGGATTGAGAAGGGGCCATGATGAAGCAGAAATTATTGAAGCTGTAATAAAAGCCATTAGCCCAGGACTAAGCTTACGCAATATGCTTGAGATCTCACTCTCTCACAGCTGAAAGTAATATTGAAGGGACATTTCAAGGAGGACAGTTCTACTGACTTTGTACTACAAATTGATGAACATTACACAAAATGCAAACGAGTCTCCACAAGCCTTCCTATTTAGAGCTTTTGAGTTCAAAGAGAAGCTGCTGGGCACGTGTGAAGAAGGTGGTGAATATTTTAGTACAGAGCATATTCAGAAAAAGTTCCTACGCTCAGTGGGCACAGGTTTGAGCAGTGATCATATAAAATTTCAGCTGAGGCCGTATCTGGATGATTCAGAGATCTCGGATGAAATGCTGATAAACAAAACAAATGAAGCAGCTGGTGACGAGACAGAGAGACTAAATAACCAAATGAAGAACACAGGGAGTAAAGTGGCAAAAGTACACCAGCTGTGTTCAGAAATGCAGTCCCAGTCTGGCAAGCAGGCTGAAATGACCACCAAAGAGTTGGTTAATAAGCAGCCAAGTGACATCTTCAGGCGAAGAGGCAAAGAGGCACCAGCAATGGAGGGACAGAAAGAATCTGAGCTATATGAAATGGTTAAACTCCTGAGAGAGGAAGTTGCAGAACTCAGGAAGATTTAAAACCACCCTCCTGAGCGTATAACCAAGGGAAGAGCCAGCTACCGGAAAGGGTGCAGAGCTTGTCAGGAGAAAGGTGAGGAGGATCGATGTGAGCACTGCTTCAGATGTGGAGCTGTGGGGCATGCTGCCCATGGTTGTAGAGCATTAAAGAATCCAGCCGATAGGAGGAGCGATGTAAAGATATCTGTCCATTCAATGAAACCAGAAAGCTCCACCTCCATTCAGAACTACATTGATCCACAAGAGAAAACCCAAGCGCTCTTGCGGCAAAGAATTAAACAACTGGAAGCAGAACTTGAACAAAAAGGAAAGGCTGAGCATGCCAGAGCTACCACCTACATCAGCCACATTCCTTTGCAGCGTCAAGCTAAACTGGATAAACTCATTGGTCCAAGATGTATGGTTGATTGCTTCTTTGAAGGTGTGCCGGTGAAGGCGCTCTGGGACACTGGATCGCAGGTGACCATCATCAATGATGAGTGGAAAAATACCTGCCTTCCGTATCTACAGACACGGAGCCTGAGTGAACTATTGAGTGAAGGTGAAACCCTCATTGGTCAAGCAGCAAACCAAACTGACATTCCTTTCTCTGGATGGGTGGAGCTGAAACTCCAACTAGGGCCAAAAAGAGGGGCTCAGGTAGAACTACTGGTGCCAGTGCTTGTCTCAAATGAGCAAGACGTGGGGCAGCCTCCAATCATTGGCTACAATGTGATACAGCATCTGGTGTCAAAGGGAATGGAGCAGCACCCTGATGTTGTCCCAGAAGTGGTAAAGGAAGCTTTCTCATTCAACTGCAGAAAATCTGTTGCACTGATCCAAGTGATGCAGAATGGGGACCAAGCGAAAAGAGAGGGGATAGTAAAGGTGGGAAGGATTAATATAATAGTGGCAGCAGGACAGACGACAACAGTAAGTTGTAATGTTAGGGCTGGTCCGCTTGCTGCAAAACAAGAAGTCCTGTTTGAACCAGAAGATATCCCACAGTGGCCTGAAGGGCTAAATGTAGCCAGGATGATAGTTAATCTTCAGAAGAGGAACATAACAAAAGTACAGATCCCAGTTACCAACAGCAGCAATAGGGATATTACTCTCGCTCCCCGTACAGTCCTGGGACGAGTACAGCAACTCAGAGCCATATATCCAGCAGACACCCAACCCATCGTTGTAACATCAGACTGGAATGTCAGTAGTGGTGAAGGGGTGGCACGAGTAGCAGTCACAGAGAGTAGAGAGGTGACAGGTGTACACCACGTAGTCAACACAGGCCAAGATGTTAACAAAGAGCTGTGGGACCCACTAGTGTCGATAGATCACCTGACACCTGAGCAACAAAGGAACGTTCAGCAAATGCTGAGAGAAGAATGTGAAGCATTTGCAAAGGATGAGGATGATGTGGGGTGCATCCCATCACTCCAACTGAAAATCAGGCTGAGTGACACGTCTCCAGTAAAACATACGTATGTCTCTGTGCCAAAACCACTACACAATGAGGTAAAAGCATATCTGGAAGACCTCTTAAATAAATAATTGGAATCAGAAGTCTCGCTCTCCTTATGCATCCCCAGTAGTCTGCGTGCGGAAGAAGGATGGCAGTCTTCGCCTCTGTATAGACTACCGGGAGCTCAATCGCAAATCCATCCCAGACAGTCATCCCATTCCTAGGGTGCAAGACATGCTGAACAGTTTAAGTGGGAGAACATGGTTCTCAGTCCTGGATCAGGGGAAGGCGTATCATCAAGGGTTTGTGGAAGAGGGCAGCCGGCCCTTTACAGCTTTCATAACACCTTGAGGCCTTTATGAATGGGTCCGGATCCCATTTGGCCTGTCCTCGGCTCCTGCTGAGTTTCAGCGCACTATGGAGGAATGTTTGCTGGGACTCAGAGACAACACCTGTCTTCCATACTTAGATGATAACCTTGTACACAGTAAGACATTCGAGGAGCATCTTAAGGATGTCAGAGAAGTACTACGCCGTTACCAGAGTCATGGGGTAAAGCTTACAGCTAAAAAGTGCGAGCTTTTCAAAGCTGAGGTAAAGTTCTTGGGAAAAATAGTGTCAAAAGGGGGCTACACGATGGACTCCAAAGAGATTGCACCTGTGCAAGCACTAAGGGACCGTAAACCTAAAACTGTGGGTGACCTAAGACAACTGCTGGGGTTTCTGTCCTACTACCGCACATATATTCCATAGATTCTCTCAAAATTGCCAAACCTATGTATGAACTCTTGTCAGTGAGAAAGCTTTCAGAAAATAGTGCAAGCCGTAAAAGTCATGGTAGTAAGAAGGAAGGAGGAAAAGGGCGAAGAACAGCTCAACTTCATGCCAGTCAGCTGATATCATGGACAGAACACCACCAAAATGTCCTCAGCCAACTTCTTGAGTTCTTGCTGAACCCTCCAATCTTAGTCTACCCTGATTTTGAACAGCCCTTCGTATTGCATTGTGATGCGTCACAAGACGGACTTGGTGCTGTACTGTATCAAAGGCAGCAAGGGAAACTGGTAGTCATTGGCTATGGGTCACGGACACTAACGGCTCCAGAAAAGAATTATCATTTACACTCTGGGAAACTGAAATTCCTGGCACTGAAATGGGCCATTTGTGACCGATTCCGTGAATACCTATATTATGCCACCTCCTTTGTGGTCTATACAGACAATAACCCATTGACATATGTTTTGTCCACGGCCAAGCTCAATGCCACCACTCACCGATGGATAGCAGAGTTGGCTGACTACAATTTTACCATCAAATATAGACCAGGTCACATACACAGAGATGCTGATGTGCTGTCAAGGATGCCTCTGGATATGGAGAGTTATATGCAGGCCTGTTCACAGGAGGCCAGTCCAAGAGTTGTAGCTGCTGTCACAAATGGTCTTTTTGTGAAGTCAGAGGAAGAGGGGCCCTGGATGTGCCCTATCGCCCTAGTGAAAGTTTGTTCTTTAGTATAGCAGGAACAAGGGGAAAAACAGATGGCTAAAGTGACAACTGAGGAACTGAAAGAGGCCCAAGAAAAAGATCTAGTGCTAAAAAGGGTACGAGAGTATGTGATGGCAGACCACTGGCCAAAGTTGGTGAGACGAGTACGTGGCAATGAGGTGACTGTACTGTACAGACAGAGAAGCAAGTTATACCTGGATGAGGAAGGAATACTATGTAGGCAATCAGCAGGGCGAACTCAGATAGTGCTGCCTAGTTTGTGCTTAAGGAGCTTCATGAGGAAATGGGACACCAAGGGGCGGAGTGCACACTGAGTCTTATCCGAGAAAGATTTTATTGGCCTCACATGCGGGGTAATGTGGAACATTATGTTACCAAAGTGTGTAGCTGTTTGAAACGGAAACGTCCAAACAAGCAACATTGGTCAACATAGTAACTACTTACCCTTTTGAACTGGTGTCTGTAGATTTTCTGCATTTAGAGGGCCGTAAGGGTGGCTACGAATACATCCTTGTGTTAATGGACCACTTCACATGCTATGCCCAAGCATATGCCTGCAAAAATAAGTCTGCAAAAACTGCAGCAGAAAAGATCTTTGGCGATTTTGTTCTCAGGCATGGATTTCCCACCAAACTTCACCATGATCAGGGGAAGGAATTTGAGAACAAGCTGTTCGCCCAGATAAAGGAATTTTGTGGTATCCAACACTCCCACACAACCCCATACCACCCTGCTGGAAATGGACAAGTGGAAAGGTTCAATCGAACATTGCTGTCAATGCTCAGATCCCTGCCGAATCAAGCGAAGGCTGATTGGAAGAGCTCCTTAAACAAGGTAGTCCATGCATATAACTGTACACAAAGTGAAGTAACTGGGTATGCTCCATACTACCTTCTGTATGGGAGAAACCCAAGGCTGCCCATTGATTTAATGTTTGGCCGGAAGCCAGGAGAGTGTGGAACTTCACGCAATGATTATGTTGCCAAGTGGAAAAAGCGAATGGAGGAAGCGTATGAATTGGCATCAAGAACAGTCCAAAAAGAACAGAATAGAGCAAAGCACGGCTATGAAAAGAAAATACATGGAGCAGATCTCCAACCTGGAAACAGAGTACTGGTGAGAAATTGTGGAGAAAGGGGTGGGCTGGGAAAACTCCATCATTACTGGGAGGATCAAGTGCATGTTGTGACAGAAAGAAAGTATGAAGATGGCCCAGTGTATGTGGTGAAGCCAGAGCGTGGCTCAGGAGTAGCGAGAGTCCGGTACAGAAACTTGTTGCTGCCCTGTGATTTCCTACCCATAGACAATAGTGACCAGAAGGAAAACAAATTGCAACCAGAGAGAAAAAGACACACACGTCAAGTGAATATGGTGGCTGAAGAGGATTCAGGAGATGAGAATGACTGGAGATGCTTAAGGACCCTGTCGACAAAGCAGCTTGCAGAGAGCACAAGCCAGTTGGGTCTATAGTAGAATGAGCTCCAGTTAAGAGTTATGGGTGGAGAGCTAGGCCAGGAGCTGGATTATGAGCAGGCACTGCCCATAAAGGAGGAATGTGATGAAGGGAAAAGAAACTCAGGAAAAGTTGCAGATGTAGAGGGGGATGAAATTGAGATGGCAGAAGTGGGAGAAGAGACATCATCGGACGAGGTAGACGATGATAGCCCAGCTACAACTCATCTGTCACAGAGAAAGTATCCTTTCAGACAAAGACATCCACCCACGATATTTACATATGATACATTAGGCAAACCTTCTATTGCACAGAGAGTTATTTAATTTCATAGTTGTTGTGTGAAGTATTATTAGCACAGTTCATTGTTCTTTAGTAAGAAACAGTTCATGGAGAAAGGGTTATGGACTTGTGTTTTAGTTAATGCACAGAAAGTACCAGTAAACAGACATTGACACATAGACTGCTAAAATTTGATGAAACATGCAAAAAGCTATATGTGGGTCTGTATATAGAGCATAGAGCATGTTGCAGGTGACAACCCCTCAGTACTTGATGCGTGACCCGTCTTATGACGAGGCAATCCTTAAGACATCATGTGGCCAGTGGTGTCTATGCCAGCGGATGACATTAAATGGGAGATAGATGTCATACTAAGGCAGTTGCAAGACAAATTAGCATTGAGTATAGTAACTGACTCCCTTGTCTGCTACCTTGCTCTAATGTTAAAACATTGTTACTGTGAACTAGGGGATGTCGAGTCAACATTCATTTTGAAGGGGAGAGTGTGGGGCTTATGTAATATGATGTTTCTGTTGTGAAGGAAAATAATATCTCCCCCCCCTCCAGATGTTATCTGGTTTTGCATTATGTAATTAATTTTGATGCTTGTGTTTTGGATGTATGATGGGTTTAATGCATAAAGTCTGTTTTGGAGAAATGTTTGTGTAAATGCATGAAACTGCTCAATCTGCTGTGATGAATGCTCAAGAAAGCATGTTGTGTTAGCAATCTAACTGTAGGAGGCTCTAGCAGGGAAAAAAAAGGTGCAAGCGAGGACTAAAAACAAAGAGTTAAGGATGAAAAAGAAAAGAGTTTTGAACTGTGAAAAGGTTGGGAATTAGCGCTTCCTTTTTTTTTTTGTAAGCAGAGAGAAAAAAAGAAAATACAATAAACGAACCCGTCAAATCATGCACGTCTGGAACTTCATTTATTTCAGCATGCAACACAGGCATGAAAGCTTGAGAAGAGAATGAAGCTGTACCTGGCTGTACCAGAGGGATTGAAGGTTTTATACACATACTTTTTAAAAAATTAAAACAGAAGAAAGGCCAGAAATAAGGGTAATGGAGGTGAACAGGAAACCCAAATATGGAATCAAAGAAAGGGGTGGAGAACCAAGGTTTGAAGATAAGGGGAACTGAAAAAAGGTGATATCGGGAAAATAAGGGGAATTTGCTAAGATAAAGAAATATATTAAAAAAAGGACTTCAGGGTATAAATGTGAGTGTTTGCAAAGTGTGTTTGTGTGTGCTTGATCATTTTAATGTGATGAAGTGATCACCTTCTATGGGCTAATTCGAACGTGACTGCAATAAAGAAGTTTTTGCTTTTACTAATCCAAAACTGAAGAGCTTTCATTGGCTGTTGAGGTCTATTTTATTTTATTTTATTTTATTAGGTTGAGTGCTACATTGAGAACCAACTGAAACAAAGAATCCACCCGTGATGTGTCTGCTCAGAGATTGGTCCTGAGTTCCGAAAGTATCAGTCAGGATTAAAGCCTCATCATAGCACAGAGAGAGTGCTGGCTAAAGTTGTAAAAGACAGGGTTTTGTCTCCTTACTTATTTTGCTCGTTTGCAGTAGGTGTACATTATTACTCTTGCTTAAATTAAATGAAAAAGTTCCAAAAGAAGATTGCATTTAAATACAATAAAAAAAAAGAAAATACACAATGAACCAAATACTGTATAAAAGTAGTGAAACATACACTATTTTATTTTATTTGGGGGAAAAAAAAAGAAAACCCCTAAAGCTGAAATTACAAAACAAACATAAACATCCTGTTGTTTAGAGAAAATAACAAAGCCATTCTCTTTCAGTGTCAGTAGATTATAGACTAAATACAGAATCAGAAACAGCTCAGTACCAAACTCAAAAGGATAACTCCAGCAGCTAGGGCAATAGTATACCTATATTAATTTAAGCAATAACTTACATTTTCTTCGATTGAAGGCTGGGGATGGTTTTTCATCAGCAGCCTGAGGATCCATGAAATTATGGAGTAACACAGGAGCTTTAAGGATGGATTTGGACTATAGTTAATGTCTGGTTCCTTTAAAGTTTCTTCCTTATGACATCTTGGGGAGTTTTTTACTTGCCACAATCTCCAACAGCTTGGGGACAAACTTACACTTATATTAAACATGATGATTTTATACTAAAATTGTCCACAGTGCAGTCACCAAAAAGTCTGCTTTATTTCTCTCCTTCCATACCCATTCTTCCTCTATTCATCTTAATAGGTAATTTTACTTAACACTTGACACAGTGCCATCTAGAGGTTTCCTTAGATAACAAGCACAATCTTGATATCATCACAGAACTGAATAGAATTTTCATCGCGGGTGGGAATGTCCACATGCTGATAATATTTAGGATATACAGTCTGTAAGTTACAATGTTTAAAGTCACCTGCAGTGATAACAGCATCGGGATGAGTCATCTCAACCACACTAATGGTGTCTTGGTGTAAGAAAGGATTCCTACTCAGTTGTATTTCCACGCTTCACCACTAGAGGCAGACATACAGTGTACCAAGCTATGACAAGCTACCCGTGACATCACAGTGCACCGTCCTCCACCAAGAGTATAAAAGGCCAGAACACCGAGCAGCAGTTGTCATTGGCCAGTGGCCATTCGACACCGTGCAACCTGTCACTCAGCACTGACCATTCAGCAGTGGCCTTTTCAGCATACATTCTGCATCACGCAACCTACCGAACAGCAACTAACAGAAGACAGCAAGAATCACCTCATATAAGATCTATCCTATACCCAGTAAAGTTGAGTGTTCTGAATCCTGTACCATGTTTTTACTGACGTGCTGATGCGAGTACAATCCCCTGATCAGTGCACACCAGATAGTGAAAATCCTTATATGGTCCTTCGAGCTAGAGAGGAAAACTTCCTAACATTCGGTCCTTCAAGCCGGATAGGAAAAACTTCCTAACACTTGGAGTTTGTTGAAAACCTGAAAATCTGAAAAACATTGGCAACATTTTTTTCATTTATACACATTGTAAACAAGCATTAGCTGTGCTCTCACAGCCACTCTGGCCAAAAACATTTCACTACTATGACCTGGTCAAAATAAAAATATAAAACAATCTTTCCCTAGCTGCTGGTTGTTGTGTCATATTACTCTAATTAAATAAATTATCCTACAAAGAGGGAACTTTAATACACACAGAAAAAAATGAGACACAGGATAAAACATTAAGGGCAAATTAGGGAATAGGGAGCAAAGTGTAGGTAGTAGGGAATAGGGAGTAGGTTGGCAGCATCTGGTGGCAAATAACAGAAGCATAGTCATGATAATTCTCCCAGATCCTGACAGCATGTTTTCCACTTTTTTCTTCAGAGTGAATTATAATCTGTGTTTTTCAGGAATGAGAAGCCCTCTAGCAGGGTGATCAACAATAAAGCAGACATGTCCAGGTGTACTGGTGTTATTTAAATTTGAAAGCATAGATAGGCTGCATTTGCTCACTGACAGGGACATTGAAAAAATGCACTACAGTGATCAACAACAGAAAAATGGTCATAATCATGTGGCAAACAAATAATACAGATGAGGCATCAGGCACATCACCTGCCCCACCAGGAGGCGAAAGGACACTCGACCACTGCTACACACCATTCAAGTACAGCTACAAGGCATAATCACGTCCACTGTTTGGGAAATCAGACCATGCTGCCATCTTTCTCATGCCTATATACAAACTAAGGCTGAAACAGGAAGCTCCAGTTCAGAGGGAGGTCATGCGCTGGACTGACTGCTCTGCAGGACACTTTAGATGACTCAGACTGGGACATGTTCAGGCGCAGCTCTGATGACGTCAACATGTTTATGGAAGCGGTTGTGGGATTCTTTAGGAAACTAGCAGATGATACAGTACAGAAAACCACCATCAGAACGTTTCCCAGCCAGAACTCGTGGGTGGATAAAACCATCTGCAATGCTCTGAGATCCCGCTCCGCTGCCTACAACACGGGGCTCGACACCGGGGACATGGACGAGTACAGGGCTGCATCTTACAATGTGCGCAGAGCGGTGAAGGAAGCAAAGCGGCTCTACAGGAGGAATCTAGAGTCACATTTCCAACATGGTGGCTCTAGGAGCCTGTGGCAGGGACTAAGAACCATCACAGACTATAAAACACCATCTTCTCTGACAGATGAGCTAAACATCTTTTATGCTCGCTTCAAGGCTGCAGCTAACCATGCTAGCGGCGCTCGCAGAACAAACAGCATGCACGCTGAGAGAGCTGGAGAGGTAAACACGTTCACCTTCTCGGAGCATGACGTGAGGAGGGCATTCAGAAGAGTGAATACCAGGAAGGCAGCAGGACCAGATGGCATCACTGGTCGGGTTTGGAAAGCCTGCGCTGACCAACTAGCCCCGGTGTTCAACGAGATATTCAACCTCTCCCTGGAACAGTCTATTGTCCCCTCATGCCTCAAACAGTCCACCATTGTTCATGTCCTGAAGAAACCCCAGCCCGCCTGCCTCAACAACTACCACCCTGTAGCCCTGACCTCAGTAGTGATGAAGTGCTTTAAAAAAATGGTCAGAGACTTCATCACTGCATGACTACTAGACACATTGGATCCTTTAAAGTTTGCGTAATGCCAGAACCGCTCTACTGAGGACCCCATTGCTCATCTTCTTCACACAACAAAGAGCCTGGACTACAGAAAAAGGAATTATGCAAAAATGCTGTTTTTGGACTACAGGTTAGCGCTCAACACTATAATTCCCGTTCACGCTTACCTTTAATTTGGAGGTTCTAGCCTGCCACTGTGTCAATGGATCTCCAGCTTCCTGACAGACAGACCACAAGCCGTATGGGTTGGCAAACACCATGGTTGTGTTCTGAGCCCCCTGCTGTACTCATTGTACACATATGGTCACTTCCAACTCCACCACCATCATCGAATCTGCTGACGACACTGTTGTGGGCCTGATCTCCAACAACGATGAGACGGCCTACCTACAGGAGATTAAAAACCTGGAGCGATGCTGCCAGGAGAACAATCTTCTCCTGAAGATCAGCAAGACTAAGAAGTCGATAGTGGACTTCAGCATGAAGCAGAAGCAGTCATATAACCGCTAAACATAAACGGGACCCCAATGGAGAGATTTTACAGTTTCCGGTAGCTAGGTGTTCACATCACACAGGACCTGTCTTGGTTCTGTCACACCTGATGAATAAGGACTGACAGCATCTGTACCGTCTGAGATGCTTAAGGGACTTTAAACTACCATCTCACGTGCTAAGGACCTTTTATAATTGCACCATTGAGAGCATCCTGTACCATTCGCACCGAGCTCCCTAACCTGCAGGACATCTACAGCACACAGTGCCGGACCAGAGCCAGTAAGATTGTGAAGGACCTCAGCCATCCCAACAATGGACTATTTTCTTTGTTGTGTTCAGGGAAGCGCTTCTGCTCCTTGACAGCAAACACAGAGAGAATGAGGAGGCTTTTTTCTGAGTTCAGTACAATTCATGTTGTACACCTAAAGTAGACATTGTTTCAAAGAGATATAGAAAATGGTAGAAGGTGGCCAGACTGCTAGGAGTAGCAAAGAAAATGTAACAGAGATTATGCATTCACAACAGAAACTAAAATCCCAGGAATGTGTACAGACACATGAATCAATAACAGAACTGGAGCCACGAAGTCAAATAACTTGCAAATTTCTTGAGAAGAGTGAAGAATTATACAATAAAAAGTTGGCTTAACTTAAAAATCACTTTCAAGGCTCTTATGATAAATGGAAAGCTGGCTAGAGATGCTAGACAAAATGTAATGGGTCTCTTTAATGAAATGCTGCAAGCTCTTATAAGCACAATAAGTTCTGCTTCAAAGGTTTTAAATGTTGTTTATGAAGAGTTGCGTCAAAGTGTGAGTCCTGATACTGATACTAATACTCGTCGCAGAATAGACACTTGTGGTGCTGTCACTAAGATGATAGTTAATCTAAATGGAGTCGTTTGGGTGATGGAGTATAGGGTCAAGATGCTTTCATTCAAGATGGATGCTGTACTGAAACAGGCTTAATATTTTCACCCATAGCCTCCAAATCAAGTCATGGACATTCCAGGTTTCAGGTCTTAAGAAACAAGGAGCTGCTGCAGAAATTGCTGCAACTAAAGCAACCTTAGAACTATTACAACAAGAACATGAAATAGAGGAACTCCAAAGACTTGAGGCTGAAGAAAAAAGGAGAATAGCAGAACAAGAAGTAGAAGCTTATACGCTTTGACTAGAAAGAAAAGAAGAAGAAGCTAGACTGCATGCAAAGTTTGAAGCTGAAAATGCATTGAAAGACAAGCGTAGAAAGCTAGAGTGCTTGGAGATGCTTAAGAAGTTAGATGCTGCAAAGAAACGAATGCAAGTCTATGAGCAGACAGATGACTCAAAGGATGAAACCAGAGAGTTTCTCCATGACTGTGCACCTATGCAGAAGAAGCACATGCCTAAATCAAGCAGCACCTTGTGCCATCACACACCTTCACACAAAACTGTAGCATTATCACATCAAGAAGATAGCACTGCAGACCTTGTTAGGATGTTAGCAGAATCAATCAGTTCAAGTCGTCTTCCTAAACCAGAACCTGGAACATTCTATGGAGACTCACTCAGATTTAGTGATTGGAAAATCTCTTTTTAAACTTTGATTGACAGAAAGAACATATCAGTAAGATTTACTTCTTACGAAAGTATGTTGAAGGATCAGCTAAGAAAGCCATTGAAAGTTATTTCCTATTGGGCACAAAGTCAGATTATTATGCAGCATGGGCTATTCTAGAAGAAAGGGTTGGAAATCCGTTGGTCATTGCCAAAGCCTTTAGGGACAAGCTTAATTCATGGCCCAAGATAGTTCCTAAGGACAGCATTTAACTGGGAGAATTTACTGATTTCCTCAGAGGCTGTGAAGCAGCTATGGCTGAAATTAAAAGCCTTCAAGTCCTCAATGACTGTAATGAAAACCAGAAGATTCTTTCCAAACTTCCTGATTGGTTAACCTCGAGGTGAAACTGTCAAGTTATAAAAATTGAAGAAACTAAGAAGAAACTAAGATGTTTCCTACCTTCAGTCAGTTCGTGGAGTTTTTTGCGAGAGAAGCTAAGATCGCTTGCAACCCTGTGACATCCCTTCATGCTCTAAAGTGTACTGATGTTTGGAAAGGAAACGTACTAAGAAATCAAGACACTAGAGCAAAGGTGTTAGCTGTTCAGTCTAGTGAGAAAACAGATTCAAAGTGTGCTTTCTGTGAAATGCTGTGCTAATGCTGACATGCTATTCACAAATGTCAGAAGTTTACAGAGGAAATTTTAGCTGAACAAATTAAGTTTGTTCAAATGAGTAAGTTATGTTTTGGCTGCTTGAAGCCCGACCATCGCTCTAAGAACTGTAAAAGATAGAAGTGTATGTGAGACTTGTTAGAAGCACCCCACATATCTACATGAAGACAGTATGAAAGAAATTAAAAGGTTCCAAAATGAGAACAAACAAAAGAGAAGTCACAGGAAGAAATCAAGAGCTGACAAAAAATAAAGAGACCATAGGTGAGGCAACATCCAATCGAGTTGTAGGAGATGTGAACAGTACTCACACCTCCACAACTGTACCAGTATGGGTCTCAACCACCAATGAACCAAACCACAAAGTTTTTGTTTATGCACTTCTTGACACTCCGAGTGACACTACCTTCATCCTTGAAGAGATAGCTTAAGCTCAAGCTTAAAACAACAATGTAGTCTGTGCAACTGAAACTCTCAACGATGGTATCCAAAAGCACAGTTGTTCCATGTCAGAAGTTAACTGGCTTACAAGTGAGAGGATTTTATTCAGGCAAGAAAATCTCTTTGCCGGTAACTTATTCAAGAGAGTTTATCCCTCCGAATAGAACTCACATTCCTACACCCAAAACTGCAAGAGCTTGGCCACATCTGAGAAACATAGCTGAGAAAATTGCCCCTCAACAAGTTTGTGATATTGGCCTTCTAATTGGCTATAATTGCCCCCAAGCTCTTCTTCCCAGAGAAGTCAAGAAGACTTGGTGAAATTGTATCTGGTAAAGAAAATCAGCCTTTTGCTCAAAGGACAGATCTAGGCTGGAGTATTGTTGGCGGTGGTAAGTCCCTTTCAAGTAAGATAGACCAAAGCTGCCCAACAATAAGGAACGTGCCATGCACCATCTCAGATGCTAAAAAGAGATCAGGAATACTATAAGGACTATGTAGTCTTTATGGATGAGACATTTGCTTCGAGGCGATGTGGAAAGGTCCCAGTTAAAGAAATTGATAAGCACCCTGCACCCTGAATTAGTGTGTCACATCTGATAGTTTCCAGTTCAGAGTATTTGTGTTTGTATTTCTCTATTGCTAGCTCATTACTTCAGGTTATGGAGAATGCATGTATCTCAGAGTCATTGACCTTATTTATGGGCAAAGCCAGAGTCGCTCCTACTAAGATTACCACCATACCGAGGTTGCAGTTGTCAGCAGCTGTAGTGGCTGTACAAAATATACAGTACTGAACAAAATTATAAACGCAACACTTTTGTTTTTGCCCCCATTTTTCATGAGCTGAACTCAAAGATCTAAGAATTTTCCTATGTACACAAAAGGCCTATTTCTCTCAAATATTGTTCACAAATCTGTCTAAATCCATGTTAGTGAGCGCCTCTCCTTTGCCAAGATAACCCATCCACCTCACAGGTGTGGCATATCAAGATGCTGATTAGACAGCATGATTATTGAAGGGGTGGGGGTTCTATAAAATCCAGTCAGTATCTGGTGTGACCACTATTTGCCTCACGCATTTTGCCCTGTACAGTGAAAACTGGGATTTATCTGTGAAGAGAACACCTTTCCAAAGTGCCATCAAATGTGAGCATTGAACATTCACTCAAAGCAGCTTTACACAGATAATGTGGTGATAAAAATGAATATGTTCTTTAAGTTTGTCCCTGATGAGCAAGCCGGTGGTGACTGTGGCAAGGAAAAGCTCCCCGACACTCCCCAGCATAAGGAAGAAACCTTGAGAGGAACCAGACTCGAGGGAACCCATCTGGGTTGCACCGAATGTCCATTTATTACAAATGAGCGATGTTGCGGTGTGCAGTGATGGTGATCAGAAGCAAACTGTAGTCCTGAGTCAGTGTAGCAGATTGTTAACATTAACAACAGTCCAAATCCATCCTTAAAGCTCCTGTTCTTCCTCCGTTATTTCATGGAACCCCAGGGCGTTGATGAGAAACTATCCCCAGCTGCACAGAGTGGCCTTGAATCGAAGAGAACACTATCCAGAGGCAGGCTAGGATGAAGTGGAAGATCCGAGGAGGGAAAAGAGGCAGGAGCAGTGTTCGCTGGAACCTCAGGAGCATGTTTAACTCGACAGAGAGAGAAGAGGGGTGACACTAAGAGAAGGATATGGATTATTATCTGTCCTTATTTTTGTATGAAAGTTAAGGACACTGTGCAGTTGGGGACTCCGGCAAGACTCGCTATGGCAGCATAACTAAATGGGAGAACCAGAAGGTGACACTGAGACGAGGGATCTCTGGGATAAGAGATGACCCACCACACCACTGTCAACAAACCCGAGTGAACATGTGAGAGTGAGGGGACGACAGCATATAAATATCCCAGTTCACCAAACACTCTATATCCATGATCCCTCCAGATTTGCTCCTTTACATAAGAAAAATCTACTGATAAACGACTTATTAAGAAATGTGTTTTCAGCCTCGACTTGAAATTTGAGACAATGTCTGAGTTTCGAACAGGAATTGGAAGGCTGTTACATAACTGTGCGGCTTTGTAAGTCTTCATTATTTGAGGTACCAACAAATAGCCTGCACCTTCTGATCTAAGTAGGCATGGGGGATTATAACGGTATAGAGGTTTACTCAGATACTGCGGCACGAGACCATTAAGTGCATTATACGTCAGTAATAGTATTTTATAATCAATGCAAGATTTAATTGGGGGCCAGTGTAGACTGATTTAAACAGGGGTGATGTGGTCATATTATCTAGATATAGTAAGGACCCTTGCTGCTGCATTCTGAACTAACTCAAGCGTATTTATGCACTCAAACACAGAGAAAAAACAGAGAAAAGCATCACAGTAATCTAATCTAGATGTAACAAAAGCATGAACTAGTTTTTCTGCATCCTGTAAGGACATCATATTTCTAATTTTAGCAATATTTCTAATGTGAAAGAAAGCCATCCTGGAAATATTATTCACGTGAGCCTCAAAGGAAAGACTAGGGTCAATAATCACACCAAGGTCTGAGACAGAAACACCATCTAGAGATGCTTTGTAATCGGAAAATTTACTTCTAGCTGCATGTGGTCCTAGTAAAAAGTACTTCCTTCTTATCCTAGTTAAGCAGAAGAAAGTTATCAAGCATCCACTGTCTAATGTCCTTTACATACTCCAACATTTTAAAGATAATCTCTCTCATCTGGCTTTGCTGAAATTTACAGCTCTCATCATCAGTATAGCTTCTTCCTCTTCTTCTTCTTCTTCTTTGGCTTCTCCCATTAGGGGTCGCCACAGCTGATCATTTGTCTCCATACCCCCCTGTCATCTACATCTGCCTCTTTCAACCCAACTACCTGCATGACTTCTCTCACAACATCCATAAACCGCTTCCTTGGCCTTCCTCTTTTTCTCCTTCCTGGTGGCTCCATCCTCAGCATTTTCCTACCGATATACCCCATGACCCTCCTCTGCACATGTCCAAACCATCTCAATCTCACCTCCATCACCTTGTCTCCAAAACGTCCTATATGTGCTGACCCTCTAATAAACTCATTTTTAATCCTGTCCATCCTCGTCACTCCCAACAAAAACCTCAACATCTTCAGCTCTGCTACCTCCAGCCCCACCTCCTGTCTTTTCCTTAATGCCACTGTCTCTAAACCATACAACATTGCAGGTCTGACCACAGTCCTATAAACTTTCCCTTTTACTCTTGCAGACACTCGTCTATCACAAATCACTCCTGCCACTCTTCTCCACCCACTCCACCCTGCCTGCACTCTTTTCTTCACTTCCCTAACACACTCTCCATTACTTTGCACTGTTGACCCCAGGTACCAGAACTCCTCCACCTTCTCCACCTCTTTTCCCTCAACCGCACCACTCCACTGCCCTCCCTCTCATTCACACACATGTACTCTGTCTTACTCCTACTGACTTTCATTCCCCTTCTCTCTAGCGCATACCTCCGCCTCTCCAAGCTCTTCTCAACCTGCTTCCTACTCTTACCACAAATAACAATCATCTGCAAACATCATAGTATATGGAGACTCCTGTCTGACCTCGTCTGTCAACCTGTCCATTACCACTGCAAACAGGAAAGGGCTCAGAGCCGATCCTTGATGCAGTACAACCTCCACCTTGAACCAGTCTGTTGTTCCTTCTGCACACTTTACTGCTGTCACACTTCCCTCATACATGTACTGCACCACCCTCACATACTATTCTGACACACCTGACTTTCTCATACAGTCCCACAATTCCTCTCTCGGCACCCTGTCGAACGCTTTCTCTAGATCCACAAACACACAATGCAACTCCTTCTGACCTTCTCTATACTTCTCAATCAACATTCTCAAAGCATTCTCATACAGCTGCTCATATGCCTTTGTTATTGGCTTTTGCCACATCCCTCTTTACCTGCTGCCGCATCTCCGTGTACTTCTGCCTACTTTTAACATCACTTTGTTGATCCCAATTCTGTTTTGCCAACCTGTTTCTCCTTATGTTCTCCTGCACTTCCTAATTTCACCACCAAGTCTCTTTGTCTTCCTTTCTATTTCCTTTCTGTCTCCAATCTGCTTCAGGTACATAGAACATAGTCCACCTGTGTGCACCTTCCTCGTTCGTAACCCTATGATCCTCCTTCTTTTTAAAATAAGTGTTCACCACTGCCATTTCCATCCTTTTAGCAAAATATACCAACATCTGCCCTTCCACATTCTTCTCCTTAAAGCCATACCTACCCATCACCTCCTCATCCCCTCTGCTACGTTCACCTACATGCCCATTGAAATCTGCCCCAATCTCCAATCGTTCATTCCTAAGTACACCTTCTACCACTTCATCTAACTCACTCCAGAATTTTTTCTTCTCCTCCATCTCACAACCCACTTGTGGAGCTTAAGCACTGATGACATTTATAATCGCCCCTTCAACTTCCAGCTTCATGTTCATCACCCTATCAGAAACTCTCTTCACCTCCACTACACTCTTACTGTACTCCTCCTTCAGAATCACCCCTACACCATTTCTCTTTCCATCCACACCATGAAAGAACAGTTTAAACCCACCTCCAATGTTCCTGGCCTTACTCCGTTTCCAGTTGGTCTTCTGAACACACACCATATCTACCGTTCTCCTCTCCATCATATCAGCTAACTCTCTCCCTTTACCCGTCATAGTACCAACATTTAAAGTACCAACCCTAACCTCCACTCTACTACACTTCTCCTTTCCCTGCTGTCTCTGTAGACGTCTTCCCCCTCTCCTTCTCCTCCTTGGTGTCAAAAGCTGTACTAAGGTCAAGCAAAACAAGTAAGGAGACAAAACCCTGATAAGAGGCCAATAACAGGTCATTTACCACTTTAACTAGCACTGTCTCTGTGCTATGATGAGGCCTAAAATCTTACTGATACATTTAAAAAATGTTTTTCCTAAGTAGATCTGAGCATAACTGCTGTGCTACAACGTTTTATAAAATCTTGGAGATAAAGGGGAGGTTTGATATTGGCCTATAGTTGGACAGCTGACAAGGGTCAAGGTCAAGTTTCTTAATTAAGGGGTTGATAACTGCCAGTTTTAAGGTTTTGGGTACATAACCAGTGCTAATGAAAAAGTTCATCAGTTTTAAAACAGGTTAAATTATCTCTGAAATTATTTGTTTGAAGAAACTTGTAGGAAAGGGATCGAGATGTCAGTCTCTACCGGTGCGTGCACTTCCGGTAATCCCACTTCCGCTTCCCGGTGCTGCGCCGTCTCGCCACTGGCGAGACACTACCGTTCCGGGACCCCACTCTCCACCCCATCCTATGGAGATCGGCCGCCGAACCCTATCCCCAAACGAAAAGGAGAGGCGTCGCTCCAGAGGCTTGTGTCTCTACTGCGGGGAGGCTGGACACATGGCGATTTCCTGCCCAGTAAAAGACTGGGCTTGTCGCTGTCGGGGAGACCCTCACTGATCCAAATACTTCCTGCCCTCCCAAACCACTCCTGGACATCCGCATCCTCTCTGGGTTGCAGGAGCACCAGCTTGCAGCTTTTGTGGATTTAGAGGCGGACTCAGAATTTCTGGACCAGGATCTAGTACAGCACTTAATGATTTAGACCGAACCATTGCCAGCCATCCTTCAAGTTCAAGCTTTTGATGGCCATCCCCTTTATCAAGCGACCTGTCGCACAAAACCCCTCAGAGTCACAATTGCCGATCAACATCAGGAGTGGCTATCCTTTTTGGTTATTTCGTTCCCTCACACCCCTGTCATGCTTTGCTTTCACTGGCTGCAGAAACACAACCCCTGCCTGGACTGGTCCATGGGTAAAGTCTTAGAGTGGGAAACCTTCTGCCATTCCCACTGTTTGGTTCAGCCATCTGCCTCTATTTCCCTCGAGACCTTGGACCTCGACTCCATTCCCTCGGTTTATTATGACCTAGGACAGGTATTCAGAAAGGCCCGAGCTTCTTCCTTACCTGCTCATCGGCCATATGACTGCGCCATCGACTTTCTACCCAGGTCCTCACCCCTCGGTGAGGTTTGGACCGCCTTAGCAAGGAGCCATTTTGCGGTACATTCAGGTATCTCTTGCCGCTGGCCTTATTCGCCCTTCCTCCTCCCCTGCCGGTGCGGGGTTCTTTTTTGTAGAGAAGAAGGATAGGACATTACGCCCCTGCATCGATTATCGTGGTCTCAATAGTATTACCACCAAGAACCGCTCAACTTTCGAACAGCTCTAAGGAACTTCCATTTTCACAAAACTGGACCTGAGGAACGCCTACCATTTTGTTTGTATCCGGGAAGGGGATGAATGGAAGATGGCGTTCAACACCCTGTCGAGTCACTATAAATATTTGGTCATGCCATTTGGCATCACCAATGCGCCAGTGGTTTTCCAGGCTCTTATTACCAAAGTGCTGCAATATATGTTGAACCATCACGTTTTTGTATATCTGTTCTCCCGATCTCTGGATGAGCATGTCGGCCACGTTCGTTTGGTACTCCAGCGCCTCCCCCAGAATGGCCTGTACGTTAAATCGAAAAAATGTGAGTTCCATGTCCCTAGCACCTCCTTCCTGAGGTTTACTTTTGCGGCGGGGGGGATACGAATAGATCCAGCCAGGATCCGAGCCATCAAGGAATGGCCAACATGCTCCTCTAGGAAGCAGCTGCAGAGGTTTGCCGACTTTTTTCAGCGGGTTATTCGAGGTTACAGTTCAGTTGCTGCCCCTCTCTATCAACTGACCTCCTCTCGCCAATCTTTTTCGTGGCCTCCCGAGGCGGAGCAAGTTTTTATCAGATTCGAGGACCTTTTCGCCTCTGTCCCAGTCCTGTTTTTTCCCGATCCCTCTTGCCAGTTCATCATTGAAGTCGATGCCTCCGACCTAAGGGTAAGCGCCGTACTGTCCCAGAGGGGCGCTACTGATAGTAAGTTGCACCCTTGCGCCTTCTTCTCCCGCCATCTTAACCAAGTGGAACGCAATTACCCTATTGGAGAGCGGGAGCTCCTGGCCGTCAAGCTTGCCCTAGAGGAATGGCATCACAGGTTAGAGGGGGGGGAGACCCCTTTCTTGGTCTGGACTGACCACCGCAACCTCGAGTATATGCGCACCGCCAAACGCCTCAACCCTCGCCAGGCTCTCTGGGGACTTTTTTTCTCCTACTCCTACCGCCCGGGATCTAGCCTGACACTCTTTCCAGGTTACACTGCCCTGTGGAGGAAGGAGACCCCACCTCCACACCTATACTTCCTCCTTCCGTTACCGTGTGTGCCCTGGACCTAGACCTCGAGGCTAGGGTTAAACTTGCCGCTGTGGACCAGATTTTAAAAGAGATAAGGTAATGATCTGAAATAGGTTCAGACTGTGGAATTATGACTATTTTTATTTTGAATAATACATTTCAAATATTTTATTTTTAAAAAGTATGTCCACTAACATTCTAATTAATTCCAACTAAATCTAGTATGGACACAATTGCTGATCTTAAGGAGTCTTCCTGATTATCAAAATGAATATTAGTCACCAACAATTAATGCTTCGTCTAAAGAAGTAGCTAAATTCTTGATGAAATCTGCAAATTCTATGAGAAAATCTGAGTAGGGCCCTGGGGATCTATAAATAATAATTAATGGAATTGACTGACTAGTCCTGTTTTCGACACTATTTTCCTGCTTTCAACAATATTTTATGTTGGTGTAAAGAACTTCAAATGTTTTACATTTGTGTTTAGTTTTTTGTGTGACTCTTAGAATATTATTATAAATAGCTGTGACTCTGCCTCCTCTGCTATTTAGACGGAGCTGGTGTATGTAACTATGCCCAGGAGGACTCGCTTCATTTAATGCTACATATTCATTCGGTTTAATCCACGTTTCTGTCAAACACATTATATTAAACTCCTGGTCAGTAATAATTTCATTTATAGTCAGCGCTTTTGATGTGAAAGATCTAATATTTAAAAATCCGATCTTTGGATCAGAGTGCATTAAGTGTGCTTTAAGTCCTTTTCAATTTAATGTCAATCAGGTTACTTAAACAGACTTTCTGAGAATTTCTACATTTGGGTTTCACTCTGGGGACTAAATCTAACAGCAAATTGCATCAGCTAAATCCCTTCTTAGATGAGCATGGTATCCTCAGGGTGGGAGGTCAGCTAAATCATGCAGCATTACACCCTGATACATCCTGCAATTCTCCCAACAGACATTCAAATATTGACCTTACTCATCAAACATTATCATGAATAAGTGCATCAACAAGGGAGAGGGATGACTATGAACAAATTGCATTCAAATGGTATATGGATATATTAAGATGCAGCAAGATACACTAAGTGCAGGAAATATAGAAGACCCACTAAAGAGCAGAGGATGGCAGAGCCGCAGGAACATATGGAGACCACTCCTCCTTTCACATACTGTGGAATGGACTGCTTTGGTCCGTTCTACATCAATAAAGGAAGAAAGGAGCTGAAAGTGTTATGGGCTTCTATTAACTTGTATGTGCTCAAGAGCTTCTATACCAGTCTGGGTACAAAGCGGCACATTCCACAGAGATGGCCCTTTTGGCTGTTTCTGAGAAACTGCATGCTGCTTGGTCAGCCAAGCTGTCATCTGTACTTATCTTTCTGGAACTTTCAGCAGCATTTGACACCGTCAACCACAAGACACTTTTGTCAACCCTCAAGATCCTCGGTATCCGCGGAACAGCATGGGAATGGTTTGCTTCCTACCTGGAAGGTTGCTCATACCAGGTAACATGGAGGGGATCCACATCTGCCCCGTGCAGACTCACCACTGGTGTCCCACAATGCTTGGTACTTGGTCCCCTATTTTTCCCTCTATACCCACTCCATTGGTGAAGTCATATCTTAACTTTCCGATTATGTAGCATCTCTGGATGGTGTTTCTGTTTCAGCGTGTACAGCTGTCAAAGACCTTGGTGTTATTATTGACCCTAGTCTTTCCTTTGAGGCTCACGTGAATAATATTACCAGGATCGCCTTCTTTCACCTTAGAAATATTGCTAAAATTAGAAATATGATGTCGTTACAGGATGCAGAAAAATTAGTTCATGCTTTTGTTACTTCTAGATTAGACTACTGTAATGCTTTACTGTCTGGGTGTGCGAGTAAGTGCATAAATAAGCTTCAGTTGGTTCAGAATGCAGCAGCAAGAGTCCTCACTAGATCTAGGAAATATGACCACATCACCCCTGTATTAATCAGTCTACACTGGCTCCCAATCAAATCTCGCATTGATTATAAAATACTACTACTGACATATAAAGCACTTAACGGTCTCGCACCGCAGTATCTGAGTGAACTCCTGTACCAGTATGATCCTCCACGCCTACTTAGATCAAAAGGTGCTGGCTATCTGTTGGTTCCTCAAATGATGAAGACTACAGCAGGGGGCAGATCTTTCTCTTATAAAGCCCCACAGTTATGGAACAGCCTTCCTATCAGTGTTCGGGACTCAGACACAGTCTCAGTGTTTAAGTCGAGGTTGAAAACATATTTATTCAGTAAAGCCTTTAATCAGTAGATTTTTTCTTAGGTAAAGGCTCAGATCTGGAGGGATCATGGATAGAGAGTGTTTGGTGAACTGGAATATTTGTATGCTGCCCCCCCCACCCCCCCCACACACACACTCACACGTTCACTCAGGTTTGTTGATGGTGGTGTGGTGGGTCGTCTCTTATCCCAGAGATCCCTCATGTCTGTGTTGCCTTCTGGTTCTCCCTTTTAGTTATGCTGCCATAGCGAGCCTTGCCAGAGTCCAAACTGCACAGTGACTTTAACTCTCAAACAACAATAGGTACACTTAATAATCCATATCCTTCTCTTCCTGTCACCCTCTTCTCTCTCTCTCTCTCGCTCTCTCTCTCTCTCTTTCTCTCTCTCGGTCGAGTTAAACATGCTCCTGAGGCTCCAGTGACCACTGTTCCTGCCCCTCTCCCCTCCGTGGATTTCCCCACTTCATCCAGGCCTGCCTCTGGATAGTGTTCTCTTCGACTGGAGGCCACTCTTTGCAGCTGGGGACGGTTTCTCATCAACGCCTTGGGTGGTTCCATGAAATTCCGGAGTAAGAACGGGCGCTTTGAGGATGGATTGGACTGTAGTTGATGTCAACAGTCTCCTACACTGACTCAGGAATACAGTTCGCTTCTGATCATCATCATTGTACCCCGCAACATTGTATACCTGCTACAAATGGACATTGGACAATGAACTGTCCTTCTTCCCACATGTTGCTAATGTGTCTCGTTCTTGTAGATTTCTTCTCTACAACATCCGAAGGATTCGACCATTTCTGTCCACACAGGCTGCCCAGGTGCTTGTTCAGTCTCTTGTGATTTCAAGACTCGACTACTGCAACTCTCTGCTGGCAGATCTTCCCCTGAACGCTATCCGTCCACTGCAAATGATCCAAAACGCAGCTGCATGGCTTGTGTTCAATCAGCCCAAGTTCTCCCACACCACCCCACTGCTGCGCTCCCTTCACTGGCTTCCAGTAGCTGCACGTATCAGATTCAAAACACTGATGCTTGCCTACAAGGCCAGCAGCATCTTACCTCAGTGACCTCATCACATCTCGCACTGCACCACGCTGTCTGAGATCCTCCAGCACTGCTCGACTGGTACCACCTTCTCTCAGAATGAGAGGTAAGTACACTTCAAGGCTCTTCTCTGTTCTGGCACCAAGGTGGTGGAATGAACTTCCCCTAGATATCCGCACAGCCGAGACCTGACTATCTTCAAGCGACGACTGAAGACCTACCTCTTCCTGAAACACTTAAATTAGCACTTTCCAAGTTTGTAGAATTCTAGGGTTATATTTATATTAAGTTTGTAATCTGGCGTACCAGTGTAGATTTATTCATTACTAGAGACTCAAACTTTTTTACGTCGCTCTGGATAAGGGCGTCTGCTAAATGCCGCAAATGTAAATGTAAAATGTAAATGTAAGAGCTGTGCATGTGGAAATGTTGGATGATTTATCCACTGATGCATTTATTAATGCGTTACGCACTTTCATTGCCTTAGGTGGACATGTGCGTCAACTTAGATCTGACCAGGCCACTAATTTTGTTGGTGCAAAAAGAGAATATGCTGAAGCACTAAAGGAAAGGAATCCAGAATGCCTAAAGGAGTTTGGCTGTGAGTTCATCATGAATATCCCTTTAGCCAGTAACACTGGGGGCATTTGGGAGGCAAATTCGGATAACAATAAGAAATGTCTTGACGACCATTTTGGATCAGTCAGCTGAAAGGCTGGATAGTGCTTCTCTAAGAAATAAATAGCCGACTATTAGCAACAGAATATCTAAATAATTCATGTGGTCCACAACCTCTTACGCTTAACCACATATTGACTATAAAGTCTTCAGTAATTCTATTCAGCACCTGGAGAGTTCATTAATGAACATGTTTATCTTCAAAAACATGGCGCAAAGTGCAATTTCTGGACACGATGGAGGAAAGAATATCTTCTAAACCTTCAACAAAGGCAGAAATGGCACAAATGACAGTCATTCTGAAAGAAGACACAACTGCACTCTCAGTGCCGGTCCCAAGCCCGGATAAATGGGGAGGTTTGCGTTAGGAGGGGCATCCAGCGTAAAACATGTGCCAAATCGAACATGCGGCTCACGAATACGGATGATCCGCTGTGGCGACCCCTAATGGAAGAAGCCGAAAGAAAGAGAGATTTTTATTAATACTTCTGTGATTTTATTTAACATCCTGGTCGATGGTGGCCAAATTGTGAAACCACGGAAGAGAGGAAAATGTGCCGGTGCACTTGTGCACCACTGCCAATGCAGGTATTGCACACCATTGCCGGAAATATTTCCTTCCAATGGGTGTGCACAGTGTAGCAAACGGCAAACTACAGCTACTGGTGGAAAAACTAAAACTTTTCTTCCTCCTCCATTATACGCTTCACAGAAACATGGCTGTCTGAACAGATACCGGACTTTGCGCAGTAGCTGGCAGTATTCCAAGTATTCCTTGTCAAGCAAGATGAAGGGTTTTGGAATAAGTTTCTACATTAACAGTGGTTAGTGCAGCAATGTGATGTATTCTCCTGATCTTCAGTCTTTTTTATAAACTGCAAGCACATTTATTTTTCCTAGTCGGTGTTTACATAGTGCAGGAGGCATGTTGCGTGCTTGCAGACCAGATCCAGTGTGGGGAGCTCTGAATTGACAATGGGAAACAAATTATATATATAGATATGGGGTATTTCATATCATCACCCACAACACCTTATTACCTTCCCCTTCCCCACTACAGTGGGGACTAGGGCCTCTACACAGCTAAACACCTCAACACCATCCCTCTCCTCCTCTAACACAACAACAACTCTCTCCATTCTGAAGAGTGATGTTAAAAGAGCTTTTAATAGACAGAACCCCTGCAAAGTAGCCAGACCAGTCTCTGTTTCCCCATCCACCCTGAACGTACTGTGCTGATCAGATTTCTCCACTGTTTACACATATCAATATAACACCTCACTGGAGATATGCCATGTGCCAGCCTGCCATCACCATCATCCCTGTTCCCTTCTTCTTCTTCTTCTTCTTCTTTCGGCTGCTCCCATTAAGGGTCGCCACAGCGGATCATCCGTCTCCATACCACCCTGTCCTCTACATCTGCCTCTTTCACACCAACTACCTGCATGTCTTCCCTCACCACATCCATGAACATCCTCCTTGGTCTTCCTCTTTTCCTCCTTCCTGGTGGCTCCATCCTCAGCATTCTCCTACCAATATAACTCATGTCCCTCCTCTGCACATGTCCAAACCATCTCAATCTCGCCTCCCTCACCTTGTCACCAAAACGTCCAACATGCGCTGTCCCTCTAATAAACTCATTTCTAATCCTGTCCATCCTAGTCACTCCCAACGAAAACCTTAACATTTTCAGCTCTGCTACCTCCAGCTCCGCCTCCTGCCTTTTACTCAATGCCACTGTCTCTAATACATACAACATCGCAGGTCTCACCACAGACCTATAAACTTTCCCTTTCATTCTTGCAGATACCCTACTATCACAAATCACTCCTGTCACTCTTCTCCACCCACTCCACCCTGCCTGCACACTTTTCTTCACTTTCCTAACACACTCTCCATTACTTTGCACTGTTGACCCTAGGTACCTGAACTCCTCCACCTTCTCCACCTCTTCTCCCTGTAACCGCACCACTCCACTGCACTCCCTCTCATTTATGCACATTTATGTACTCTGTCTTACTCCTACTGACTTTCATACCCCTTCTCTCCAGCGCATACCTCCACCTCTCCAGGCTCTTCTCAACCTTCTCAACCTGTTCTCACCACAAATCACAATATCATCCGCAAACATCATAGTCCAGGGAGACTCCTGTCTGACCTCGTCCGTCAACCTGTCCATCACCACTGCAAACAGGAAAGGGCTCAGGGCCGATCCTTGATGCAGTCCAACCTTCACCTTGAACCAGTCTGTCATTCCTACTGCACACTTCACTGCTGTCACACTGTCCTTGTACATGTCCTGCACCACCCTCACATACTTCTCTGACACACCTGACTTCCACATACAATACCACAACTCATCTCTTGGCACTCTGTCGTACGCTTTCTCTAAACCCACAAATACACAATGCAATTCCTTCTGTCCTGCTCACAGATGGTCACCTCTTCTCTCAGCCTGGCTTCTACTACTCTTTCCCATAACTTCATGGTGTGACTGATCAACTTAATTCCCCTGTAGTTACTGCAGGTCTGCACATCTCCCTAATGCTTAAAGATTGGTACCAGCAAACTCCTTCTCCATTCCTCAGGCATCCTCTCACCTTCCAGAATCTTGTTAAACAATCTGGTTAAAAACTCCACTGCCATCTCTCCTAAATATCTCCATGCTTCTACCGGTATGTCATCTGGTCCAACCGACTTTCCACTCTTCATCCTCTTAATCGCTGCTCTCACTTCCTCCTTACTAATCCTATCCACTTCCTGCTTCACTAACTCCACATCCAACCTTCTCTCTCTCTCATTTTCCTCATTCATCAGCTGCTCAAAATACTCCCTCCATCTCCTCAACACACTCTCCTCACTAGTCAACACATTTCCATCTCCATCCTTTATTTCTCTTACTTGCAACACATCCTTCCCAGCTCGGTCCCTCTGCCTGGCCAATCGGTACAAATCCTTTTCTCCTTCCTTAGTGTTCAACCTCTCATACAGCTCCTCGTATGCCTTTTCCTTGGCTTTCACCACATCCCTCTTTACCTGCTGCCGCAACAGTAAAGTACACTAAAACAATAAAATAGATGCCAGTAAATTTAAAGGTGAATGAGTGTAAAGCAGTAACACTAAAAGTAAAAACTGTAAACTATAAATATGAAATTACCGTGGAGTGAACAGTTAAATACTATTAATGTAAATACAAAGAAATATGATATTTTTGCATTATTTATTTGTTAAATCCTCAGTTAAATCTCTTAAAACAACAGTAAAGTACCCAAAAATAAATAGGCTATTTAGCTAATTACTGTTTGCCTCAGATGCATACTGCCAGAGATGTTTTTGCAACAATACAACAATTTGTGTACCTCTATGAAAATAAAATAGTAGAAACTTGACAATATATGACCGTTTGGTTTTCACTGACGCCTTTTTTTTGGGAAGCTCAGTCTTAAATTGTTTCGATTTTTCAGTGGCTCAATAAATGTACAATACGTGCAATTACGTTGCATAATTAAAAAGAAACCATATATTTAATAAGCATTTTGTGTTTGAAAGTCATTGGCTAATGGCGTTTGACTTGTCCAATCATAGCAGTCATGACGTTGCATTTTGAGATTTTCAACTGGTGGTGTTTCTCTGAAACAGAAATAGGGAGCAACGTGCAAACTACGACAACTTTCTGACATTATAATTTCCCTCACAAAGTCTGTCAGGTAAACACAACTCATTCTCAAACTCATTCTGTAAAGTTTAATTTCAGCTACAGCTTTTGTGAGGTAAAAAGTGTTATTTTCTTATCTTTAGCGTCATATCTCACATGACATGAACTTGTTGGTTGTATTGATGGTAAAGTTTTATATTTTTTAATATACAGCAATTCATTCAAGTCATTAGAAATTAACAAATTCACTCTGATTACTTTAATTTAAAATGATTGTGACGCAGTTTAGCAGTCTGCCGTTCCAACTATGGTGAAGCAAACATGTTTAAAGGATATCTCGCCTCGATTATCACTTAAGTTCACGGCGAGTGAGATTTAAATACATTAAAATGTACACTTGCTGTTTTTTAACAGTGCAAAGTCTGAGGGAATATGTTCTGCACTGCAGACTGTATCGCAACGAACCTTGCGCCATTTTCAAATGTATCGCTAGTGATTGCAAACAATCGTTTTCTAAATACGTAACATTTAAGAGCCATTTTTATCGGCGCCATAACAGTTCTACTGCTGCTGTGACTGCACATGCAGTGGTGGAATTTTTCATTACCTAATGAGACTATTTCTCAAATATTTGCTACTGTGAAGGAATCAGACTTGTTTTCTGTGTGTCATAAAGGACCAATGCGAACAGAGTATTCAAGGAGTCAGACCTTCAAAAAAGTGTTTAAATACGTTGAAACAAAAAGAATACTTTTAGGTAGAGATGAGAATCGGACAGAGCAATTTGCATACTATGTACCTGTGAAAGACACATTGAAGTGTCTGCTGAATTCAGATTTTGGGAGGAAGTGCATTTCAATGCACCTGCCTGAAAAAAACTTTGCTGATGTACTTTGTTATTGCAGATGTCCAAATACTGAAGTGCAGGAATTTCTCTCAAGACATCCCAAACTTTCAGCTACTGCTCTATCAGGATGCGTTTGAGGTGGTTAACCCTTTAGGGTCTGCACGAAAAAAAAACACAAAATTTTGGCTGTATACCTTTCTCTTGTCAATTTGCCAGTTCATCTCAGGTCAAACACAGAACATATGCAGTTGATTATGCTGTGCAGAGAAAAATATTTTAAAGACTTTGGCCATGAAAGTGTTTTCTCAGAGCTAGTAACAGACCTGAAAGACCTTAAGGAAAATGGAATTGCTTTGTCAGATCAATCTATTATAAAAGGCATACTTTACTGCATTTCTGGAGACAATTTGGGATCCCACTGCATTGGTGGATTCACTGAAAATCATTAGTCAGTCAAGCTATGTTTACAGGTACTGTCTAATTACTAAAGAAGAATTTCAGAGTGTTGACCCAAATTTTTGGGTTAACCCTTGCCTTGGTCACGACATTTTTGAAGGCGTGTTGTCTCTCCTTCACGATGTTGCTCTTTACATCAAATATTTAGTTAAAAAGAAGTGTTCACGTACCCAATTCTTAACCGTCGAATCAGGCAGTTTAAATACAGTGGTTCTGATGCATTCACAAAACCTTGTGAGTTAAATTCTCATGGACCTAAGCTAGCTGGTCAGGCCATTCAAAATTGGAATTTTTTACATCTTCTACCTGTAATACTTGGTGATAGAGTTGTGGATCCTGCAGATGAGGTTTGGCAATTAACTCTTCAACTAAAGGACATTGTTGAACTGATTTGCGCTCAGAAGATTTCAATGGTTCACAGGTTGCATATTTGGATGTTCTCATCCAAGAATACCTGGAGTCTAGAAAAGCAGCCTTTCCAGAAGTTAATCTAAAACCAAAACTAAAACCTTCGACACTATCCACCTGTCAGGGAGCACCCTACGCTTTCACCCGCACAAGCCCGGCCAGCACGGAGCTGCTCTCCTGATTACTGACTCGGCGCACCTGCCTTCCATCAGCCTCCCTCCTTTATAAGCAGCTCCTCTTCTAAGAGACTGTCCGTTATTGTTCTCATGGACTCAAGCTGTCAGCTCCACGCTTCACGTTTCGCTGCCAGCTCCGCGCTTCGCTTAGCGTACTACCGAGATCATCACTACAGACTGTCTGTTCGTACAGGTTCTACTCTGCTTCCTTCCTGGTGTGTGTGTTCCCTGACAATCTCTGCATTTCCATCATTAAAGCTTTGTTTGCTTGTACTTCGGCGTCCGCCTCGTTCTCGCATAACACCACCCAGGTGAAAAAGAAATATACTTAAGTTGTAATTTTTTGGATGCAC
>JAAIIK010020256.1:438541-458232 GCA_014706435.1 Silurus glanis
CTATCTATCTATCTATCTATCTATCTATCTATCTATCTATCTATCTAACTAACTAACTAACTAACTAACTAACTAACTAACTAATGTATCTGCTGTGGGACGCCATTCCCACCATACAGGCAGAACCGGGAAACCAACAGGCTCAGCAGAGTGGCCCCACCCCTGCTAGGCCCAGGGGTAAAAGACCCTTCGTCGCAGCTGATGTTTGGTCACAAGGGGCTGGTTAGTCTCTATCTCTATTTCGCACAAGCTTCACTCTTCCCCGTGTCGTCCAGGGTGCGTTTTTCTGTTCCAGAGGATAAAGGATGTGAGAAAAAGTGTGCAATCAGTGTTACCACGCAGCCCCCTTCACATTCCTCTCACAAATTTAATAAAGGCTCCGGTCCGTGTTTAAAAAGATAAAAAAAAAAGCTAATGAATCAAATGAATTCGTTTTTGAGAGAGAATTTCTCTCTAGACTCCTGCATGTCGCCCCTAGTTCACCCACTACATGGTGCCATTGCAGCAGTAATGAGCGATCCGGCCGGACCGACTCTAGGCAGTCCACCAGGCTGCGTGGGGATGCTCGGGTGTCATGTGAATGGCTGATTCACACAATCATGGGGTTACAGATTTCAGTTTGCCAGGGCACCCCCACGTTTTAACTGAGTTATTTTGTCCCACATGTATGAGAGCTCCACTCACATTCTGAAAGACGAAATCTACTCCCTCCTCGAGAAGGGGGCGGTTCGATTTGTAGCCCCACACCTAAGCAATCAGGGCTTTTACTCTCGCTACTTCCTGGTCCCGAAAAAGGACGGTTCTCTCCGTCCTATTCTGGATCTCAGAATGTTGAACAAACATTTGAGGAAATACAATTTAAGAATGCTCTCACACGGCTTTCTTATACATTCAATCAGACAGAATGATTGGTTCAGCTCAATCGATCTGAGCGATGCTTTTTTCCATATAAGCATTTATCCTCCGCACATGAGATTTCTTTGTTCCACCTAGCAAGGTGTGTGTTACGAATTCACGGGCCTTCCGTTCGAGCTCGCACTGACTCCAAGGACTTTCTGTCTGTGTGCAGAAGCAGGGCTTGCGCTGCTAAGAACAATGGGTCTCAAGATTTTGACATACATAGATGATTGGCTGATTATAGACGATTAGCTGGGGAAATCTACCATCCTCACCCAGAAAGGGTGGCTCTCTGGGCCTGCCCCATAAAAGGCTAAATTTGGGGCTTCCCCCTCATGTTATTGCAACTATTCAGAATGCCAGGGCCTCTTCCACCCGTTCCATCTATGCTTGCAGGTGCCCTGTGTTTGAAGAGTGGTGCGAGAGGCACTAGCTCATTTCATATCTGTGCTCAGTCGCTGATATTTTGGGCTTCTTGCAGGACCTTATCAATCGTGGAAGAACCTTTTTCTACGATTAAGGTCCATTTAGCGGCTATCACTGCGTGTCATGCCGGGTTTGGCGGCACTACGGTGGGGCAACACCCCCTTATCCGTAGATTTATGAAGGGTGCTCACCGCTCCCTACCAGTCAGCAGAAGTGTAGTCCCAGAATAGGACCTCTCCATGGTTCTGGAGGTGCAGGCCCAATGGCCTTTTGAGCCCCTAGGGAATATATCCTTTAAACTCCTGTCCTTAAATACAGCTCTGCTTCTAGCCTTGGCTTCCGCCAAACGTGTCAGTGATTTGCATGCACTCTCAGTTCATTCCTTGTCCACCAAATTCTCGCTCAATGGGGATAAGGTTTTGCTCAGGCCTAACCCGGCCTTTATGCCTAAATGCTTCCCAGCTTTCACTGGTGGTGTGACTGAGCTCTCTGCTTTTCACCCTCCTCCTTTTTTCTCTGTGGAGGATCAGAGGCTGAATGCTTTATGCCCTGTGCGTGCCCTGTGGGGTTACATCGACAGGACTAGCCCCTTTAGAAGGAGCGACCAGCTCTTTGTTTCTTGGCCCCCCCTGAACACGGGGAATCCCATCTCTAAGCAACGCCTTTCTCATTGGCTTGTGGAAGCTATCTCCTTAGCGTATGACTCTAAGGAAGTGCAGCCTACAGGTGGTCTCAGAGCTCACTCCACTAGAGGCTTGGCTGCTTCTTGGGCTCTGTTTAGAGGGTTTCCCTTGCAGGACATTTGTGCCGCTGCAAGCTGGTCCTCTCCATATACTTTTGTCAGGTACTACTGGCTTGATGTTACCCAGACCTCGGTGGCTCATGCGGTCTTAGGTATAGGCTCTTCGTAGCTTTGTGCTACTAGGCCTGCACTCCTTTTAACCCTGACTGCCCAGTCCAGTTTATGCATGTATTTAAGCATGTTAGTTTGTACCCTTTCGTGACAGCCAGATTGGTCCAATTACATGTATATCAACATTTATTTTTCTGCATCCACCAAGTTTGCCCCGTTTGCTGCACGAGAAGCGACTATCTTACAAAGGAAAGGTAGTGCCTTATGCACTCGGGTAAGGGGCGTTCCCTTACCTGCCATTGGGCATGGGCTCCTGTCTATCAAGCCAGACTTGGTGCATTTGGATGCTTCTGCAGAGGTCAGGTACGGATGCCCTTCCCATAGGTGGATCTCTCCACTCGATGTTTTAGAGAAACGGGGTTACAAACAGTAACCTATTGATTTCATTGTCCGGCATGTCCGCACTACCACAGCGAAAGGTAAGGTACACACTCGCTGTTTTCCTGCTGCTTGTGTTCTCAAAGTCGCTGCACATGACCCCACAATCCTGAATTACAACTTTGGAGCTGTTGTCTGCCTTGCTGGAATGAACGGCACCAGACTGAGGCAAACTGAGATCCTGAATATGGACTTCAAGATTCTGGTTGAGATGGTACGCAGCACATTGCCCACGATTAGGATTATAGTGTCAGGACTGCTTTTCACATACTAGCTAAGAATTGAGAGGTTCAGTAGACTTTTTGCTTTGAATGAATGGCTACAGTTATGGTGTCAAGAACACAAACTACCCTTTGTTGATTACTGGAATGTTTTCTGGAATCATCCCAGCTTTTTCCAATCTGATGGCCTGTACCTCAGCAGACCTGTCAGACGACATCTCCAGGATGCTGCACCCCATCTGACTGGTAAGACATATACATACACATACATATACATATACATACACATATAGCCTATTTTATAGAAACAGTTTCTGTTCCCCATATAGTATGACCAAGGAATAAACACAATACAAAATCCAGAAATAATCTCATTACAGTTAAAAAGAGCAAAATGTGAAATAATCAGTTATTAATAATCATAATTGAGTTTGGACTCAACATTAGCTCACTTACACCCAAAGCACTCATTGTAAATAGGATAATTAGAGATAATAACCTCTATGCACTCTGTCTCACCGATATCTGGATTAAACAAAATGATTACATTGGTTTAAATGAGTCTACACCATCAGGAAATGCCTATAAGCATGAGCCCCATCAGACTGGTTCTGGGGGTGGTGTAGCAACCATTTATAGTGCCCTTCTTAATGCTAGTAAGAGATTAGGATTCAGGTTTAAATCATTTGAAGTGCTCATTCTTAATGTTTTCCTTCTCATTCATACATAGAAAACCCCTACTATTTCTGACTCTTCCCACAGTGTATAGACCCCCAGAGTCCCACTTTGACTTTCTTTAAGAGTTTGCTCATTTTCTTTCAGACTTCTTGGTCAATTTTGATAAAGTGCTGCTTGTAGGTGATTTTAATATTCATGTAGATGATGCAAATGATGCCCTAGGACTATCATTTGCGGACTTATTAAACTCCTTTGGGGTTAAACAAAACATCACTAGACCGACTCATAGTTTTAATCACACACTAGACTTAATAATATACAAAGGAGCAGACTTCACTGATATAGATATTTTACCTTATTACCATTACCTGATACTGTACACACTACCGGTACAGCAGATTAGCCGAGTTTCACTATGTTGCTCCAGGCCCTCCAGGATGGCTCCGCTCTGCCCCAGGGCCTCCAGGAGATCTCCGCCCTGCTCCAGGGCCTCCAGGACGGCTCTGCTCCACCCCAGGGCCTCCAGGAGATCCTCACCCTGCTCCAGGACCTCCAAGAGAGCACAGCTCCGCTCCAGGGTTTCCAGGAGAGCTCCTTTCCGCTCCAGGGTTTCCGGGACAGCTCCGTTCCGCTCCAGAGCTTCCAGGACAGCTCCTTTCCGCTCCAGGGTTTCCAGGAGAGCTCCTTTCCGCCCCAGGGATTCCACGAGCGCTCCGCTCCGCCCCAGGGTTTCCACGAGCGCGCCACCCTGTTCCAGGGTTCCCGTGGGCGTGCTGCTCCATCTCCAAACATCTACGAGCAAGCCGCTCCACCCCAGAGCACATACAGGCGTTAAACACTGCTAGGGCTGAGCACCTGAGCAAACTCATAGAAAACAACCAAAACAATACCAAGTGTCTTTTTAGTAAATTGGCTAAACTAACAACAAATCAGATATTATAAAAGAGTATTCCATCAAAGTTTAGTAGTGAGGACTTTATGAATTTCTTTACTGAAAAAAATGGAAAATATCAGAAACACAATCGTAGAGGTCCAACCTCTGATAGCATCTCGTGATCCAGTCTCAACTAAAGTGCCTCAATTACAATTACAACGGTTTACAAGTATAGGACAGTAAGAGTGTTACATACAGCTGGTGAGCCTCTTCCCAATATTATTAACTCCTTGCTATCTTTAGGTCATGTCCCTAAACCCCTAATTAAGAAACCTAATTTGGATTCAAATGAACTATTAAATTACAGACCCATTTCAAATCTTCCATTTATGTCTAAGATTTTAGAAAAGATTGTGCCTGTCTGGTTATGCTCCTTCTTACAAAAAAACAATATCTTAGAAGAGTTTTATTCAGGTTTCAGGCCCCACCATAGCACAGAAACTTTACTAGTTAAAATCACAAATTCCCTGTTTTTAGCTCAGACCAAGGCTGCATCTCTTTGTTAGTTTTACTAGTTCCCTTTCAGGAACTCAAGCTGCATCAAAATGCTTTAGGAATGCCCCGCGTTGTCCACACTCTGAATCACATGTAAAATCCGGCCAATAGGCAAGTCCTGACGTCATCGACGGGCGTAAACCAGGAAGCTACAAAACGGCTGAGCGATGGTAGCGACATTAGCTTCTGTTGTTCAGGTAAGTGCTTTGTGTGTAAATCTGTGCTATATGGCTTGGCAAACAAGCTTTTGCAGCTGTGCGTTGTTTGCCTGGAAGTGGAGCATGCTCAGTCGGCTCTCGAGAGAGACGATTGTCCGTGCTGTACCCGGATGGCTATTCGCACTCTCCGCTCCCGGAGATCACTCTTTTAAGAGAGTGCTCTCCCTCGCTGCTCAGGTCCCGCTCTCGCCAAGGCGAAGCTGAGCCGAAGGTCGTGGGGCTTGCAGGCCTGTTTGAGGAGATCCTGGAGGTAGTGATGCAAGCCGTGTCCATGCTAGAGCTAGCTTGGCCAGGTGAGAAGCGGAAGCAATTCGTTCCCAGCAAGCCTGCGTCCTGCGTCACACCCTCCATGCCAGGGCCTACCGTTTTTCCCCGACCTGCACCCCGAGGTGTCCAGGTCTTGGGAGACCCCATATACAGTCCGTTCTTTCTCCCCGCAAAATTTGCTGTACGCAGACATAGTTGGGTTTAAGGAGTGTGGCTATGGGGAGATGCCCAGGGCTGGCTATCTCTCCCCAGGTGTTGCGTCGCTGAAGGCTCTGGTATTGCCTACTAGGCCATTGAAAGCCACTTCGGCCTTAGTGGGTAAGGCTTACGCTCTGCTGCGTCGCACGACTGACTTAACCCTTAGGGCCACGAAGCACATGGAACGGGCCGTGGGTCAGTCGATCACCTTGTCAGAGATCCCTGACAGGGCTTTTCTGCTGAATGCTCCAATAGCTTTTTCTGGCCTTTTCGGCAATGCAGTCATTGATAGGTTTCAGGAGTCAGCAAAAAAGTCGGAGGCGTTTAAGCCGTTCCTCCCTCGCCGCTCTCTTTGTGCTGCTTGGCGGGCACAGCCCCAGCCCGGCACGGCCAGGCAGCGCAAAGCCTGAGAATGCTGCTGGTGCCCAGACAAACTTTGCAGGGCCTAGTCAGTTCGGTGTGATGGTATGCTCGTTCCCAAAGCATTTTGACACAGCGCGATTTCCTAAGGGAACGTCTCTAGGTTACGCATGTAACTCTAGTTCCCTGAGGGAACAAGACGCTGCGTCTCGAGCCATACTCCCTGCATCCCTGCAAGCGCTTACTTTCTCTTTCCTCAGATGCTAATGTCGCTACCATCGCTCAGCCATTTTGTAGCTTCCTTGTTTACGCAACGTCGCCTGCCGATGACGTCACCACTTGCCTATTGGCCGGATTTTACACGTGATTCAGAGCGTGGACAATGTGGAGTGTTCCCAAAGCGTTTTGATGCAGCGTCTCATTCCCTCAGGGACCTAGGGTTAAATACATAACCTAAAGACGATCTTAGTGCTGCAGTCAACGCTATAGATGATGACTTTCCCCTAGATCAGTTACAGAATTACGTAGGCATTCAGGGACAGGCATTAAGTTTGTTTAAATCCTACCTGTCTAATCATTACCATTTTGTAGATTTGAATGGAAAACTATTCAGGCTAATGCAAGTAAAATATGAGGTGCCACAAGGTTCAGTTCACTCTCCCAGTTTAAGTGTAGATTAAAGACATATCTTTTTAGCAAGGCCTACACATAACACATCACTACCATCAGAGGTGTCAAAAGTACACACATCCTTCAGTTAAGTAGAAGTATAGATACTCATGTTTAAAAAATACTCGGGCAAAAGTTGAAGTACTGACTATATTTTTTTACTCAAGTTAAAGTAAAGAAGTTTGGGCTCTGACTTATGTACATAAGTAAAAAGTAGCCATTTTTACTACCTGTTTTAGTGTCATGCTGGTAACTGGACCTCACATCAAATTATATTAGGGCTGTCAATCTATTAAAATATTTAAATGGGCTGTTATAAATGTACCATAAATTAATCAATTTTTTAATCATCTAATCAACATGGGTATGGACAAATATTGATGCTTTATGCAAAGGCATGTTTATTATTCGTAAAACCAATCTCAACATAGAGCATGAAACTAAATATTCTTGTAAACATTTTAAAGTAATTATGGTGTTTTAAATTACGTAAATTACACCAAATGGAACCTTTGCTTTGTTTCCACATGGACGGTTAATAAGCTGATACCGGAGA
The DNA here is from genome assembly GCA_014706435.1 of Silurus glanis. Taxonomy (NCBI): domain Eukaryota; kingdom Metazoa; phylum Chordata; class Actinopteri; order Siluriformes; family Siluridae; genus Silurus; species Silurus glanis. The sequence goes on from JAAIIK010020256.1 coordinate 445,752, forward strand.
AACTGCACCTCTTTCATCAAATTACATATTCAAAGAATATTTGTATTCGATCTGTTGTATATTTAAATTTAGACTTTTCAAGCTTTCTATACATATATTTATTGTCTGTGAGGCAATTAGTCACTGAGATTCAGGGTGTTTTATTTGTGTGTCTGTGAATAGAGGAGACAGAGACGGCATAAAGCGCCCCCTGTCTGTTTTCTTTACTTTACAAAAGCACAACGATTTGTTGTTATTATGAGTGTGTACATATAATAATTTACATATTTGAATGATGTATTGCTCTTATCTGTAGGATCAAAAAAAGACAGTAATCTATGTTTGTTTCATCATTATGTTGAAAAAATGCCACAAAATGTGCTGTTGCATTTGACGACCTCAGAAGGTTAATTGTGTGCATTATGGCGGATTTTGGTTCTGATTTCAGACTTAGCATATCAGTAAAATAAATGTTTACTGATTACAAATTATTTTTTGGTAGAGCTTATTTATTTTTTATATGTGAGTAAAGAAAGGAGATCATGAATAAAAGTATGTTCTGCGGAAGGTTTTAATATTGCCTATTTTATATTTATTTATTTATTTATTTTTTTATTTATTTATTTATTTATTTATTTATATTTTCATAAAAATGGTCAAACAGAAATGCACGCTGCAGTAATCACGCCTTAATAAAACCATTGCCTTTAAAATGTATTAGCATTTTGACAGCCTTAAATGATATATTACTACAAAACTAATTTTAAATTTTTGTTACCTAATAAATGTATCCAGGCTGAACATCCACCATATAGAACAAAAGCAGAGCAAAGATGATGATGATCAGGTGATCAGGAATATTTCTTTTCTCAGTCATGTTAATGTAGTAGGGCAGTCTAGGTACCGCCCTAGTAAACGTGGTTGTCACCTGAATGACTGGTGTGACAGCCTATTGGCTGCCGTTCCAGGCATATTTAAGACGTAGTTTATGCCACCTGAGTGTGCATGATACAATCCTTGTCCTTTGTGGGGTTGCGCACGCAGCTTTGCGGGAGGTATGTACCTAGCTGTTTGGCTAACATTGCTGCTAGTGTTTATGCACTATTAAGTGTGTATATTGGTTTGTAGCCAGGTTGTGTTTAGGATTGGTGCGATGTTGCTGTTGGGTACAGGCTGTCTTTCACTCCAGGTATGTTAATTCCAGTGGATTAATGTTTGTTACGGTGTGATTCGTAACTTATGCTTCGATCATATTGCAGTCTGTGTATGTGCTGATGGAACACCTGCATATTTGCAGTTCGTTGATTTTGGAAAAAAACTGCGAGTAACTGAACCGGTGTGTTTAGCGATTTAATTCCGGATATGTATATCTATTCCCTTGAGCATTATTGGGTTGGTGTCTCTGACTGATTTGCCTTCATTTTTGTTTATTCTAGTGGGGGTAATTGTTCGCGAGCATTTCGTCACTGTGGACTGCAGGGCAAATAAGTTACCCCTTATACAACATTAAGACTGCACTGTTTTTTCTGCTTCTATTTTTCTTTTTACTCTGTGACCATTTGTATTGGATTTGTCTGTTTTTGTTTCGTTGCTCCACGCTCATGTTGGTGGCTTAAAGGAAGGCTAGTTCGACTTTATTTTCCCTTGATCTGCGCTCTTCCTATGGACGGCGTGGAAGAACACTCAATATCTGGTACCTGGGAAGATTACGTTTTTGTTCCCTGTTTAAATGTATTGATTTGAGTATTTATTGAGATCTCCTTCAGTTTTTCTCCTTGCTCACCTTGTTGGTTGTTTTTTTTTGTTGTGATTTGATTTGAACCCTGATTGTTTTCGTTTGTTTTGTTTGTTTGTTTTTATTTTTTTCCTTTTTGGTTTTGTTCTTTCTTGAACCCTTTGTTGAGCCATTGTGACTAGGTTCATGAGGTTTTGGTTCAAACCTAGCGGAGTTCCGGCCTCTCTGTTTGAACCTTTGTGGCCAGTAAATGGTCCATACTTGTCATCCATGGTTTGAACTTGATCCAATGCAAATTGTTGAATTGTATGTGTGTTTTGATTAATTGTGTTTTTATACTCTTGTTTGTTTTTGTTTATTTCAGGAGCTGAAGGCCTCCAGTGAGGGAAGCTAGCTGCTTTGACCCTGTGGTGGTGGTGTTTCTCTCACAGAGTGTTTTTGCTGTGACCATTGCATCTCCCTCACTTAGTGGGTGTGTGGTGTGAGTGTGTGTGTTTGTGCGGAGCATACTTGGGTGCATGGTGTGTCTTAAGATATTCACTGTGCAGCTAGCCACCCTACTGGTAAGCCTCAGCCGGAAAGTATTTTATTTTCTTTATTTCATTCCTGCCTGGTCAACGGTTTTCTATATTTTAACTAATTATCCTTATTGTAAAATAAAAGTAGTTTTGTATTTATATTCACGTCTCCTGTGTTTAGTGGAAACAAACCTGTGTGCTCTATTTTGGGTCTAAATTTCCCCTTTCATAGAAACGGGGTGGCGTAGTCTGCTTTTTTTGTTCTAGTTGTACACGAGTGTCAATTCTTACCAATCACTGTCCCGCCACATTAACATCGCTGACAATGCAGACTTTGAGACTTTGCCTTCTGCATTCTCATTGTTAGCTTCATAAACTAGTCTACATCTGTGGTTTGTGATAGCCAGGAAGTGATACACCAGTGGTAGATTGAAAAAGCCGCACAATGATAGGAATTAGGCTGATGGTCTAAAAACGGCGTGCAATGAGAAGGAAAGAAATTGACATTTCACCAAATAGATTAAAACTAAAATAACAAGCCTGGTTTGAAAATGTAAGAAGTAGACAGTACAGATATTTGTGTAAAAATTTTATGAGAAATGTAAAAAGTCCAAAAAATAAATAGTAAAATAAGTACTAGTGAAGTACTGATACCAGAAAAATCAACTTGAGTACAGTACTTCCCACCTCTGCATACTATAGCCTTGTGCTTGTTAATATTATGAACAGCAGCTATGCTAATTCCTGTCCACTGCTTCTCTTTTTTTACCCATCCTGAGCCTTCCCGAGGTTGCGCCAGCTCCAGTTCTGTCCCACATCATAAATATTATGGACCTTCAAAGAGTACATGCCAAGCCCACAATCATCCCAAACAAACCTAGAGATATACCAGCACCATTTAGATCCCAATTCAAGTAGAGTTTGGATATTGGATGTCTTTGAACATTTAAAGGCTCTGGCATGAAGGAGTTGTTGTTGGATCTATGATGATCTCTGATGTTGAGCTATTTTATTATTTGCTTAGTAGCTCCTGGTTTCACAACTCCAACTGGCTGTGTAACTAGAAAGTATATTGTAGAAGGGAACTGTAGAAAGGACATCACTCATAATCACACACTCCAGTGCTCATGATAGTTCTCATTCTCCAATGTTTTGTGTTGTTTAAGATTTATAATCACACTCTTGATATCACACAAATGAGGATGGGTTCCCATTCTGAGTCTGGTTCCTCTCAAGGTTTCTTCCTTATACCATCTAAGGGAGTTTTTTTCTTGCCACAGTCAACCTAGGCTTGCTCATCAGCGATTAATACACATCATTCACTTATATTCAAAATTTTTGTTCTATAATTCTTAAGTTCTGTAAAACTGCTTTGAGACAATGTCCATTGTGAAAAGTGCTATAGAAATAAAACTTAAACTTAAAACAGACCATTAATCTATTTAACTGCTTTAGTCAACCTGTGAAATGTTTTAGATATCCACAAATAAATCTTTGCACATCTTGTTTTATTCATTTGTGGATCCTATATGTATTATTCATTTTCTGTGAATTTTTGTGCAAGTTTATAAATATATATATTTGAAATATTTCAAATATATCACCCCCATGCCACCAATCAATCAACAAGGACCATCAATATAATTTGAAATTAACATAAAATATAAAGAAGACTTGTGATCTTAATAATAATAAAATACAACGTATTTAAAAATTGCAGAATATTTAAGTAATTAAACTGTTTTAGATTTTATTTAATATTTCTTTCAGATTACTTGTAAAAACATTTTTTCAGATAAATTCTTTTTGTTTATACATTAAGAGACATTTCTTAATATAGAATAGTTTTTAGTTTTCATTCATTTAGCTATTTAAACTGAACTACACTGCTCATTAAAGCAATAGACATAAACAACTGCACCTGATGCACTCATCTACTAATTTAACCTAATTGCCAAGCTGAGACGCCAATGTTTCAAATGCAATTGTTGTAACATGGTATATTTAGCTAACCATCTTTAGCAAAGCATCTTCAGGAAGTCCTTTTTTTGTTTTTTTTTTGTTGGCTAGAAAAAGGGAAAATGTCAGAGAAAGCTTGGTTGTCTAGTAGATCTCTCCTAAAGTATAAATGCTTTGCTTTGTGTGTGTGTGTGATTTTCCTTCCTGGCATGCACTGTGAAAAACTACTTTGCTACTATTGTCCAATGCAGTTGGTCTACAAACCATGTAGGCATGTTTTGACTGAATGCCTACCAGGACAGCAGTGTTTCATTGCAAATGGGCATTATGGAGATTATAGTGGAGTGTTTATCAAGGGCTGTATACCAGAGGACAAATGCCTAAAGGAAGATAATCACATCATCTATGGTACTAACATCTCCATACGTTTCCTTTGCTGCATTTCTGATTACTGTAACTCAGGCCATCATTGGGCTTACAACCATACACTGATTGAAATGATCTTTGCTCTGACTGTTTTTTGTGGTTGGCCAAATTAAGATCAGTAAATTTATCATTCAGTAAATTTGTCTGAAAAAAGTATGTCCTATTTAGTAAAATAGTGTATGTTAAAATGTAGATTATTAAAAAATAAAATACACATGTAATCCATTGTCTATTGATTCATCCATACATTAATCTAAAATAGTAATGGGATGATTTGGTATCCATTTTAAGTGTTGCCGGTATACTCTTTCTTCAGATAGTCACTAAATTAGAATCCTTATATTTAGTTTGTCCCACTTGGGCAAGGTTATATGCAATCTGCTTTTAAAATGTTTCTTAATAAAAAAACTTTTAAAAGCTGAGAACACTCCTGTAAGGAGTTAACCCTAGAGGAACCCTTAAACAACAATTTAATCAGCTATAATTATAAGATGACTGTTTATTTATTGTCTGATTTTATTTCTGCAATATCAATATGAATGACATACAGTGACAGGAAATACATTTAGTGTTTTAGATCAATTTCAAAATTATACACAATAACTTTGCATGTGTTAATGTGAAAAAAAATATATTTTAAAAACCATTGAAATCTTGGCATGTTTTGCATTCCTTGACAATGAGACATTGGTACATTCATTACAAATGACATTAACTGCATTTTTTTTTTGTGTTTGCTATATACTTTTTAGCTACAGTCTGCACTTGGGTTTGCACAAACTCAAGTTATGATTCACTTATAGATCAAATCCATTGTATCTGACATTTCAATAGAAGATAAAAGGCTTGAACATATTTACTTTTTGTACAAAGCAGTTTTAGTTAATTATCAGAAACTTCTATTTAAAATATAATGTCCAAATACTTTGTCCCCTCAATAAATATTGTTTAAACATTGTTTCTTGTGAATTCTGCTTAACCTTCATTTCTGTCCAGATGTGGACCAGTTAGGGTAAGAAAACATTACAAGGAGTTAAAGGGTGGTGGAAGTTTTTCTACACACATTTCCCAATGCTTACAGTTCCATTTTAAATAGGAAACGTAGTGGTCCATTTATAATTAACATCTAAGTATTAAAATCATCATAATATTTGTATAAAATTAATGAACAGAGCACCACATCAAATCACAAATATTCATAGACACAAAACACCAAGGACATAATCACAATTATACATTACTTACTTTGAAGTCTTGGAAATGACTAAAGATTTAATGTACCTCTCCACATAGGATGATTTGCACTTCACCACATCCTTTATTACATTAAGACCACAAATCATTATAATGAACATCATTGATCTGGTAGAATATCACAGTGTATCACCTTAATGGTTAATAAACCTTAGTTTATTACAATAGAGGAAACACAGATTTGTGTAGGAAAATTGCACTTCTTAACTGATATATGGCAAAAATGTATCTTTAATTGCAACTCTGGTTTTCTGTTTTGTTTTTTTTTTAACTCTGAATAAATATGAAAAGTATATAACACATATCTGTATATACAGAACAGAGAAGTGTGCACAATAAATTAACCTCAATTATATCATTTTCACATATACATCACATGCTTACAGGTTTGTTTTAACAATATTAAATATTTTTAATGACTCATTTAGTAAATGTATTGGCTCACATTGATTGGATTGTTATTGTATTATTTATTGAAATAACTTTTTGAGGGATGTAGCACGTTTTACCTTATAAAATTACATCAAGTGCTGAAATAAAATTAAAAGAAAGACCTACAAAAACCTAAGAAGCAATTGTCTTATCTACTAGCCGTTCTATTTCCTGCTTTGTCAATTCATCTGAGTAGATGATACAATTTGGTGTAGCCTTGAATGATGTAGGATTGAGGATTTAGAAAGGCCTGTCTCATGAAGCAGGTTTAATATTACCTTACCTTTCTGACTACACATCTGATAAAAAAGGGTTTGCAACTATACATCAGGGATAAAAAAAAAAAAAGTAACTTCTTAATTACAGTTTACGTGTCTCATGAGTTAATCAGCTTAAAATGATTGAATTTGGGTAAGGTGTTTTGAGTTGTTTGATAAAAACAGTGCCTAAAGCAAAATAAATTTTGCAACTTTATATATATATATATATATATATATATATATATATATATATATATATATAAATTCAAGATTTGAATCCAATAGAACTGTTAAAGGAGCAAAGGAATGCCCTCACCAGCATTATAGTGTTCCACATAAAAATTTAAATATATATGACTGTCTTTTTTATATTTAAAGCTGTGGGACATTCTGTGATGATGCTGTGAGCAGTAAAAACTGAGAGAGAGAGAGAGAGAGAGAGAGAGAGAGAGAGAGAGAGAGAGAGAGAGAGAGAGAAATTAAAATAGAAATTTAATAATATATATTAATAAACCACAAAATGTTAAAAAGAAATGCAGTAAAGATGAAATATTGCCTCTACTCTTTTTAATTTTTCCTAAAGGAGTTGTTACAGTTGTTACATGTGCATCTTTTGTCATTTAAAGTTATTGCTTGACCTCAAAGTTTCAATGTAATGCAAATATATTTAAAATTATTATTTTTTTACATCAAAGTTTTTCCTGCTCACTTACCAATTAAAATGTTTAATCTAATCATCCAAATATGTGGCACCATGCAAAAATCAAAACTCCAGACTTGTATCTGAAAATCAAGTTATCAGCAGTTTCTGAAATACTGAATCTGCTACCAATAACCATGCTAGTCTTTTCACCTTCAAGTGAACATTAACTCAAGCCTTTGACCTGTTTCTGCAATATTTTTTGCACTGTGCTGCTGCTACATATTTGGCTGATTAGTTAACTGCAAAAATGCAAAAGGTGTTATTAGAAAAAAAGTGTAGATTGGTGTAGCTAGAGCAGCAATCTAAGCAACTTTGAGAACCTGCCACAGATCACTGAAAACTTTTATCAAGTATTTGCATGTATTTTGTGGTCAATTATGTCATGATACATTCTTTACTGACAGTGTTCTCAGGTGATGCCACTGATTCTTTGTGTTCTCACAGAATTTTTTTTTTACTTTCTTTCTTGATAGTGTGTATAATTTTCAAAGCTTACTTTTCTGAACTGATTCATCAGTACTCTTCACAACATGTTGTAAAACTACTCAGTATGGCCATCAGTAATTATCCAAAATGATTTGTAAAGATTATGGTCATCAGATACTTAGCAATTTTTAACAATGCAGAGCTTCATTAACTTAACTGTAATTTGTCATTGTCAGTTCTGAGCTGTTGCACATTATTTAAGGCATAGCCATTTAAAGGAACAGAGCTAAAGTCAGCAGAAATTATTCCAATCAAGCAAAAACTCATCTCAGTGTATCTAAGGGGTAGTGCATTTTCTCCCCAAGAGGCTCCACACCATCTTCGTTACAATCAATGCTAAAATATATGTAAATCTCGCTATCTCCTTGGGCCAGATCCTTACCGAATCCATCAATCTGCCATAATATTAAAACAAATGCCAATCTGTGAAATTTTACCAGCTTTGCCCAATGTGCTTATGTGCCCATTGTAGTCACATTTATGAATTTAATGTTCATATTCTGAATCTTATTATATTTATAAAGCTTCTTTGTGATAATGTCCATTGTTTAAAAAAAAATTATATTAAAAACAATTTTATTTGTAGGCGCTTTCAGCAATGGAAAGGGGTCAGCAAGGGCACTCAATGTTGTTACACAGGCCCTTATGCAGCAAATGTGTCTTGACTCCTTTTATCATGGCCAGCATTTTATATATATATATCTCTATCTATCTCATTCACACACCTATACTCTGTCTTACTTGTACTGACTTTCATAGTCATAAAAATTATACATTTGTATTAAATTGAATACATGAAAATGATTTCACTATAAAACAGATCTGAAGTATTTGGAGTAAAAAGTTTACACACAGTTACAATGGCATCTAAGAATAAAACTGTGGTAAGCATATGCAAAAACACAATTTTTAATTTTACATTTTAAAAAGGGATGCCTGGTCCCCAAAAGTTCGAGAACCCCTGGTCTAGAACATCTGCATCTGTATTAATGTACCCTTATCCCATTTGCATTTTCTGTATGTTCTACATTTTAATACATCAGAACTACTTGTTGGAGAATAATTAAAATGGTGTAATATTTTGAATTACCAATTCTCTTTTTTTGTTACCCTTTAAATACTATAATAGTTATTGTTATCACAATACAGTGGAACCTCGGGTTACAAATTTAATTCGTTCCGGTACTTTATTCGTAACCTGAAAGGTTCATATCTCGATATGAATTTCCCCATAAGAATGAACAGAAACTTCGGTAATTCGTTCTGGACAACCAAAAATATTTCTTTAAAAATAAAAATAAAGCCAATATTCACTAATATTATTTACTTTTAACATGTTATATTGAAATCATACTATATAAAAACATATAAAAGAGGAAAACTATCTTTACTGGGTACTTTACCTTTGAGAAGACTCGCTGCTGGCATGATGGAGACGACGTTCGTAGAAGGGGGAGGAGGGAGAGTTATTGTTTGGAAGGAGAATCTTATTATATTATATTATTTATATATTATTATATATTATGTTATAGAATACTAATGAATATTAACGAAATAAAGACACAGTGTTAACACGAACGCTGAGACAATGCTCTCGCTAGGTACACAGGACGCTAACTGATGCGACGAGCTGCGTGGGAGAGCGTGGGTGGCGATACGAAAAGAACCAACTTGCCTGCGATTTTTTGGTGTGCGACGTTCGTATCCCGAAATTTTGTTCGTAACCAGGGGCAAAAGTTTTGATGAACTGCGATTCGTAACCTGAATTATACGTATGCCGGGGCGTTCGTAACCCGAGGTTCCACTGTACTATATGTCTTCCATACTTGCAAATATGTCTGTTACAGAGCTGGCAAAAGTACACACAATCTTCACTTAAGTAAAAGTACAGATACTTGGGTAAAAGTTGAAGTACTGGCTATACCTTTTACTCAAGTTAAAGTAAAGAAGTTTGGGCTCTGAAATGTACTTTAGTAAAAAGTAGCCATTATTGCTACCTGTTTTGGTGTCACACTGATAACTGGACATATTAATATTAGGGCTGTCAATCTATTCAAATATTTAATCATTTAACTTAACTTTATTTAACTAAATCGCACATTTGTATCTGTTCGAAATGTACTATATATTAATACTTTATGTTTTTAATACTCTAAGCAACATGGACATGCAGAAATATGGATGCTTTATGCAAATATATGTTTGTTATTAGTGAAACCATACTCAACTAGAGCATGAAAACCAAAGATTATTGTAAATGTTTTAAAGTAATTATGATGGTTTAAATAACGTAAATCATCAGAACACCAAACGGAACTTTTGCTATGTTTCCACACAGACGGTTAATGAGGTGATACCAGAGAAACTGTACCTCTTCTAACTTTCATACCGATTACATAATCAGAGAATTTTTTTTTTCTTTTCAATGTGAATTGGTTTATGTAAAATACTTTTTGAGGTTTCTATACATATATTTATTATGTCTGTGAGGCAAATATTCACTTAGATTCAGGTTGTTTTATTTGTGTTTGTGAAGGGAGATGACACAGCAGAGAGTGCCCCTTTCTGTTTTATTTATTTTACAAAAGCACAGCATTTTGCTGTTATTATGAGTGTAAACAAGGGAAAGTGTACATATACAGATTCAAATGATGTATTGCTTTTATCTGCACTATAAAAAAAAAACAGTAATTTATGTTTGTTTTGGCATTATGAGGAAAAATGCCACGCTGCATTTGCCGATCCCCAGAGGGTATATTGTGTGAATCATTGTGGATTTTGGGTGTTTGTTTTGAGATTGGTGCATCAGTAAAAAAATGTTAACTGATTAAAAAATGTTTTTGGTTTAGTTTAATTATTTATTTGATATCTGAATAAAGCAAGGACGTTGTGAATAAATGTATGTCGATTTTAATTTCACATCTTTTATATTTAGTTATTCATTTATGCATTTATATTTTTAATAAAAATGGTCAAACAGAAATGTGTGCTGCATTGATAGTGTGTAAATACAATTTTGTGCCGTTAAAATGAATGACAGCCCTAATATATATATTAATATAAAACAAATGTAATGAATGTATCCAGGCTGAACATCCACTATATAGACACAAGCAGAGCGAAGATGATGATGATCAGGTGAATCATCAGGAATGTCTCTGTTCTCAGTCATATTTACATCGCTGACTCCCTCTGTCTCATCCACATTAATCCTATACTTCTTGTGGCCTTCTGTCTTACTTGTTATTAGCTTCGTAAACTAGCCTACTTCTGTGGTGTGTGAGAGCCAGGAAATGATACACCAGTGGGAGATTGAAAAAGCCACGCAATGACAGGAAATAGGTTGATGGGCTGAAAACAGCATGCAGTGAGAAGAAAAAACATTTACATTTCACCAAATAGATTAAAACTAAAGTAACAAGCCTGTTTTGAAAATGTAAGGAGTATACAGTACAAATATTTGTGTAAAAATGTAATGAGTAAAAGTAAAAAGTAAATACTTTTTTATAAAAATAAATAGTGAAGTACTGATACCAGAAAAATCTACTTAAGTACAGTAACAGAGTTTTGCATTTTATAATTAAAATTATCTCATAAACTTGATAATTTTAATCTTTAGTTTTATTATAGTTCTGTATGTATTGGACCCTTTGAGCATTTGTCCGTTAAAGCTGCTAATTTTGTAAATGTTAAATGAGCATATCATTTTGCAAAAAATGGGGTAGAGGAAAAATAGTTTTTTTTAATCAGTTATCTGCTTAGCCCACAAAACTGAGCATTTTAGACCATTTAGCTAGATTTTTTTTTCTAAGACTTTGTTAAAAATGGTCTCACTTGCAGAATCTTAAGAATTTTAGTGCAATATTTTTAGAAGAGTATAAACTTTAGTAATTAAAAAAAAGAAAACATGCAAAGTCATATATATAATTTCTCTTATGGCTCCTCAGAATCGTGTGTCCTATGTATGCTTTCTGTATATCTGTGTATGTATTTTGAGTTTCACTGAAAATCATGCAACTAATCATGAATTACAGCTCTATGAGAAAATTTGTCCAAGTCTCATTAAAGTGATTGACCTGTGATGTCAATTTTATTTAAGTTTAAAAGTTATGGTTGGTACACAAATAATTAAACCACTTTACTTGGACTAGTACACGAATCACTAAAAAATATAACCAATTATGAATTGCCTAGAACACACCCATAAGTAAACTTAAGTAAGTATTTAACAGGCATCTAAAATTTCATTATGTAACATGAAATGTCTTTTTTTGTTTGGTTTTTATTTTTCTTAAACCATGCAAAACTCCTTTTCAGTACAATAAACTCTAAAATATGTTTAGTACAAGGTTTCAAAGATGGGGTGACTCACTATATAATAATGATATGTATAATGTACACAAGCACACACACACACACTGAGTCACCCCATCTTCGAAACCTTGTACTAAACATATTTTAGATAACATTACGGATCCTAATGAAACTTAGTACATTGTTTCTTTTTAGATGTTAGATGCACGATAAAAATTATTTTCAAAGTGGTTTGCCCTGTATCTGTACTACAAAGGGGTAGTACGTTATTTGTTGACGTTACGTTCTGATCTCTGATCATCCAGTCCTGCTCAGTGCTTACTGCTTATTGCCATATTGCTTAGCGTTCTGCCTTCCGTAGCGAAGCACGGGTACTTTCAGCTAGTATAATATATATATATATATATATATATAT
>JAAIIK010020256.1:458332-506425 GCA_014706435.1 Silurus glanis
GTGGCCGGTGAGTGTATTTTTTTAATGATACGGCGACCAACGAGAGCTTATATATATATATATATATATAAAATCAAAAACATACGCACATTCTGCCTATTAAATTTGAGCTAATAATCAAATGTCTATTTATTGTTCTAGTGAACTGGGGGGGGTCACAAAAATGCAAATATGCTTATACAACCACAATTCCAAAATTGTAATAAATACAGAATGCAATGAACTGCAAATCTCATAAATCCTTATTTTATTCAGAATTTAACAATTGAAAACATGTCATGTTTAAATTGAGAAACTGTCAAGAACTGTTCAAGAAAACTAACACAGAACTGCCGCTCACTGGATATTTTCTCTTTTTCAGACCATTCTCTGTAAACCCTAGAGATGGTTGTGCGTGAAAATCCCAGTAGATCAGCAGTTTCTGAAATACTCAGACCAGCCCGTCTGGCACCAACAACCATGCCACGTTCAAAGTCACTTAAATTACCTTTCTTCCCCATTCTGATGCTCGGTTTGAACTGCAGCAGATCGTCTTGACCATGTCTACATGCCTAAATGCATTGAGTTGCTGCCATGTGATTGGCTGATTAGAAATTTGCGTTAACGAGCAGTTGGACAGGTGTACCTAATAAAGTGGCCGGTGAGTGTATATATGTATGTATATTTATGTATATTCTGGGTCATGCCAGCTTCTTTGCATGAAAGAACATTAACCTGCATTTGTAGATGGCATAGCAAATTGTGTTCACAGACAATGATTCCTAGAGGTGTTTCTAAACCCATGCAGTGATTTTATTTACAGAATCATACCTGTTTTTAATGCAGTGCTGCCACCCGAGAGCCCAAAGATCAAGGACATACAATATTGATTTTTGCCATTGTTGCATACACACAGAGATTTCTCCAGAATCTCAGAATTTTTTGATGATAGAGATATTCAAATTCTATGTAATATGATGTTGAACATTATTCTGAAATAGTTCCACATGAACATCTGCCCATCTATACACTTTTTATACCCAGTCATGGTATTTACTTTTTGCTAATTAACCTAATTAGTTTCAAAAATATCCCCGCGTTTTATTTTATTAGCACATAGTTTTCCAGCTTCTTGTTGCCCTGTCCCATTTATAGAAATATTGATGCCATCAAATTCAGAATAAAATGATTATAATTTATTTTTAAATGGTACATTTTCAGTTTAACATTTAATGTTTTCTGTTACATCATATTATATCAGTTTATAATGCAATTATAATAATAATTGCATTCTGTTTTTATTTACCTATAACCTTTTTCACCATTTGTAATTTTTTTTTGTTTGGAATTGGGGTTGTAATAGTCGCATAGTCTATAAAAAATTTCTGCACGGTTTGTGTGTGTGTGTGTGTGTGTGTGTGTGTGTGTGTGTGTATTCCTGTGTATAAGCCAAGTAGGCTACAGGATTATGGTCACACAATATGTAAAACCAAATAACGTGCTTAATTTTGGCAGATGGCAATAAATGTGTATGATCCGCTTTGTGAGACAGGCCTAATAATGATGTAGCTCTCGAAAGTTATAAATTCTCCATGCTCATTAATTGTAAATAGCTAATTTTTTTCTTTTACTTCTCCCTTTTCAAGTTGTAATTGCTCTTAGATTGAAGAGGTTGTTTTGCTATGACAGAAATCCACTTGTGGTAGTTGATTTTTGTGCTTTCTAGTAAGTGGAGTGTAGTAATGTCCTCCTCTTCCTGTTAAAGTAGTGGCGTAGACCAGACTGTCTGGCGGAGTTCATCATGTAGTTTTGTTTACGGGAGCTGTAAAAGAGATATCACAGGATTAAAAAAAGTAGAAAAAGACAAAAGCTAAAGGTAAAAAAAAAAAAAAAAAACAAGTACAGTAATCCCCCACTTTACCATGGTTCGAATTTCGCAATCCCGGTTTATTGTGGAATTGCATTTGCCACATATCTTTTTGTTGTGCTGATTTTCCCAGTCTCTCGCGGATAGCATGATGGACCAAAAAACTTATAGAGAATTGTTTTTATGGAGTTTTATGTTGAAATAATGAAATTTATAAATAAAAATATAATAATTATTTATAAAATTAAGTAAAATGTTAATACAGTACAGTACTGTATACATAAAATCGCATTTTTGGGGTGGTGTACATTTATCACGGTTTTCCGTTTACCACCGCTGGTTTGGAATGTAACCACCGTGAAAAACAGGGGATTATTGTATATAAATGAGTCTATATTATGTGAAATATTTACAACCCCACTTTCAAAAAAGTTGGGACACTGTGTAAACTATAAATCAAAACAGAATGCAATGATTTGCAAATTTCATAAATCGATGTTTTATTCACAATAGAATAAAATACAAAAAGTAGTTTAATCTGAGAATATTTACCATTTAAAAAAAAAAAAAAAAAAAAAAAAAAAAGAACTTTTTTGAATTTGATGGCTGCAAAAAAGTTTTCAAAAAGTTGGGACAGGGCTATGTTTACCACTGTGTAGCATCACACTTTTGTTCATATACATCTGGGAACTTTGCCTCAGTATATTTTAAATGAGCTTTGGCCCAGAGAGGATGGCAGCGTTTCTGGTTAATGTTTACTCATGTCTTCTTCTTTGCATGATCTTCTTACATCTTACTGGGCTTAGTAAGTAAGTAATTAAGTAAGTAAGTACGCGATCTGAAAGTATAGCAATAGTCCCTCCTAAAATTTCACAGAAAACAAGGCAAATTAAATAGTGTAAAATATAAATTTGGTGTAGTTTAACAGTTATGCAGGTGCTCTTAAACTAAACAAAGATAGTTGGCATATAATCTATTCTCAATATTTGACTTGAAACATGGTTATTTTACAAATATAAAAGAAAAAGTTGATAAATAAATAAACAAATAAATATTAACATCAATTACATTTAGCTATTTTTCAACAAGTGTAGTGTCTGCTATGCAGCATTATCCAAAATGATGTTTATCTTCACAAATGGCATGGCTTCCGTGGGGTCAAAAAACTCCTTCTGCTTGCCACTGTAAGTGACATTGGGTGGAAAATATCATTCAATCTTGAAGCAACTTCTTGATATCATTAAACACAGATCTTTTGTGTTTTCTCACATTTTACACTACCTTAAAATTGATTTTACGTACCCCAAAACAGATTTAACATCAACAAAAAAGTTAAATATAGGTACCACATTTACTAGCACCCTAATGCATTTATATGAGTAAAATATACTATAAGTATATTAGAACATTTAATCATGACTTCCTGTTACACAGAGGTATAAATATAAGATAAAGATAGCACAAATTTGGTTCTACACCAAATAAGAAAGTGGGTATAAGAAAATAGTAAAAGCATTAAAATTGCACATTTCAACCATCAGTTTAATACTTAAAGATTTTATGAACCAACCTGGAAGAGGATGCATGTCTATTTTTTTCTCAATACACTGTAAAGAAGATAGTTTAATTGGCCAAAAAGTCTCAGAGGGGACTCAGAGAATAGTGAAAGTTAGTTGCAAGTCAGAAAGTCTATTAATTCAAAATAATTTGAATTCACAGATGTCACCACAAGTTTTAAGTGAAAAGCATCTGCTTTCATTCAAAAACAAACTTGAGCATCTTTAGTTTGCCAGACACTACTGGAATTCCAAATGGGATTGGGTTCTAAGGTAAGGTGAAGCATCATGCAATGAAGAAGCCATATATGAACATGATCCAGAAAGGCCGCTGCTTTATATGGGCCATAGCTCATAAAATGGTTTGTGGCAAAGTGGAAAACAATTCTGTGGTCAGACAAATCAAAATTTTACATTCTTGACCTTTCAGCTTATCATCAGCACTCAGTTCAAAAGCCTGCATATATGATAGTATGGGGTGCATATGTGCCTATGAAATGGGCAGCTTGTACATCTGGAAAGGCTTCATCAATGCTAAAAGATATATCCAGGTTTTAGAGCTGCATATAAATACACAGCATTGTTGAGCAGTTAGAATTCCATTCCAGGCAAGAATGGGACAACATTTCTCTCCAGCAACTGGTTTCCTTAGTTCCCAGACATATTCAGACTTTTGCTAAAAGAAAATAGCATACTGTGGTAAACATGGGCTTGTCCCAACTTTTTTGAGACATGTTGCTGCAATCAATTTCAAATTACATATTTTCATGTTCTCTCAATATGTTCTCTTGATAATAAAATATGGGTTTATGAGATTTGCATTGCATTCTGTTTTTATTGACATTGTGCACAGCATCCCAACTTTTTTGGATTGGGGATGTAGGTAAAGGAGCAAATCTGGAAGATTCATGAGCACACAGTGCCCAGTGTTTTGGTAACATAGTATGTTTAAATTATTTTCTCGATGTCTCTGTCTATGTCTTTTTGTCAAGCAACAGAGGCTCCTGAGGTACGAGATACAAATGATCCTGACATCTTATCCATTCTGATAAAATCCCGTCCAGAATAGTGTATCAGTTAGAAACCACACTCTGCTGCTCTGACACCAGAATGAGGATGGGTTCCCTTTGAGGTCTGGTCCTTCTCAAGGTTTCTTCCTCATATTGTCTAAGGGTTTTTTCCTGTTGTCTCTGGCTTGCACTACCACACCACAATGAGCAATGTTTATTGTAAATTGCATAAAAGTAACACATATTCAATAATTATTTCCTAGAGAAAATTGCATGACATTTTTAAATTTTATAAGAATGTTTGTAATTATTGATTTAAATCATCAGAGATGTAGCTTACCTGACTCTATAGCCAGACCAAAGGGACAGCAAAACAAATACAAAAGCAGAAATTAGAATGCAAAACAATAAAGACACAGAGGGAGTGATGCTCACATGCAAAAAAATATGGAAGGGCAAATTCAGAGAAAGGCATCAACAGAGAGGAAAAATATGGACAGAGGTCCAGAACCAAAACACAAAAATCAGTACTTGGAGAGGTTGTGAGAGAAATGGAATTGTTTAGAAGGCATACAAGAAAGACACACAAAAAAGGAAAGGGGTAGATAAGATGATTGCAGTTAAGCATTGCACATATATAGAAGTATGCAACAGAAAGAAGAGAAAGAATCCGGAAAATAGAGAAATAAACAAAATTGTAAAAGACTGCAAGTCTACTCACAGAACAACTTCCACATGATCTAGAGCCCACTGGTCTTTCCCTGTACCACCATGACGTGGCTGCCACCATCGCAACTGAACTCCTTTCACACGGGCTTCACTGTAAGAGGAAGAAACAACCTATTGGGCATATGAAAATAAAGAGCACTGACATCACATATGTTTTAAGACTTACAGGGGAATGTTATAAGAGACTCTCTGGGCTTTGATGAAATCTTTAGTCTGGTGTTGAGCAATGACATGCCAGCTGACTCCATTGTTAACACTGTATTGGAGCAGCACAGCCCGGTCAGCAGTGTCAACCTGGTTCAAAGCCGAGTTACAGCTGTCTGTTTGTGCCATGCTTCCAATCTGCAGCACAAACATGATCTTGCTGCAATTGAGAAAAAGATGGGTGTGTGGGGTGGGGTTTGGGGTGGGTTACTATTCTAACTGTTCAACATAAATAAATGTGAAAATATAAGTAAATACTACTCTTGTCTTTGGTTATAAAGTGTACTGTACCTGGCCCTGGAAAGTTCCAGAGGTTTGGAGATGGCCTGTCTCATTTTGCAGCCATTAAAATATAGAGAATCTCCATGGGCATGTGGGGAAAGCTGGCCACAACCACTGCTTACCCTTCCACCCTGAATGACACTCCAGCTGTCCTTTGACACAGACCCAGACTCAAAGTTGTCTTTGATAGAGTTGGGAAGATCACTGTTCCACAGGGAGCAATCATCACCTGAGAAAAGTAAAAACAATGCAGTGATATATCTAAGCACTGTGAACATTAATATTACTATTGTTACTAACAAAGTCCCCAAATGTAGTACAAGAATTGTAAAATAATTCATTATATAATGTAAACAGAAGAATAATTAGTGTTGCCAACCATAGTGCCCTTCGTCACAAAGACACACTGCTCCAGTTGTGCAGTACCCATGTCCACTGCAAAGACCTGGACATGCTTCACCAATGTAGACATTATCAACTCCCCAGCCAAATCGCTCACCAGCATCCTCCTTCTGAATCCAGCGAAACTGTGTTGCACTGCAGACCAACAGGAATATATTTACATTACATTTGTTTATGTTGTGCTTAATTTACAGTTTAGTCTGTTGACCCCAGATCATACTGAATCCTGTCATTAAAATTGTTATAATTTGATGACACCAAGTTAAATACAGTCTATCTCTGATATGTTTCAGGGCTTCTTTTTTGTATGATTGCTAGAATGAGAGAAATATGTCACAGAGGATCAAAATGTAACATTTCTAAAAGCCCTTTTTTTTAGATTATCTTTGAAAGAATAGACCTTGTAATCTTTTGTGTGGATTTCAGCTTTATTCTATGATGTGAATGTTGTAACCATCTGACTGTACTGTAAATACATCAGTAATTATTTATTTTATTGGTAATGGATAATTGTATTGACTGTTACTCACAAACTATAGTGCTGATAATTTACTTATATACAAAAGTAAGACTTAAGTGTGATCCTAAGACTTCAAGTGGCACTCTTCCTGCCTCTGAAGAGGTAGCCTGCATAAATAGCATGCATTACATAGAATTTAACAGAAGGTTTCACTTGACTTGCATTCAAGACTTCTTGCACAATTTTTTGTTTATTGTTCATCAACAAATTGTTTGGCTAACATCTCTAACCTCGGTTTCACATATTTGAAACTCCCAATAGAGGCAATACATATGTGCTATGCAATTTTAGTTTTCGTGCATCCAGATTTTAAATTGTTGCATTTTATATAAAATTAAGTATTTGTACATTTGTAAAATTAGATGTGAATGTATAAAATATAATTGATCTTAAATGAACTGTCTTCTGCTCTCTGCTTACAAGTTATTCCCATACAATTTAAAATTCAGGTACTATGTAAAGTATAGTTTTAAAGTCAAAGTATAGAGGGATAATTTCAATATCTAAGCAGACATTTCCCTGCTTAGGATGCCACTTTGCCTCCCTGACTTGCTTAGTACATCAATTTTCTTCTCTGCCCTGCTGAGAATGTTGCTCTGCCTCTTTGTAGTACTTAGGACTTAACTGTGTTTTTCTGCCTTGCTTAAAAAAGTTCTCTGCCTCCCTGTCTTGCTAAGAAGAATGGATCACCTTCCAGCCCTGCTGAGGATGTCACTCTGCCTTCCTGTCTATCTGAGGACATCAAGACCAGAAACACGCTCTAGGCCCAAATCCAAGGTGTCGGCCAACCTGAGGGTGGTCCTCTCCTCGAACAAGCAGGCGGCGGTAAAGCAGCCCTGACAACCAGAGCGCCCTGCATCAAGGGAGGCGGTCTACAACTTGCGTGGTGCCCGTACCGCCTCGTCACCACCAGGAGGCCAGGCTTAGCTCCGCCACAGGATGTGCCTTGGAGCGCAGCCTCTCTCCGGTGGGCCCGAGAGATCCCTGGGAGCGCCTTGTCATCGCGTACTGCTAATGACAGATGGATCCCTCACGGGGTTGGGAGCTCCGCCCAAATTCGGTGGGACGAGTTACATTGTTCATGGCACATACACTGCCTGGAGATGGTGGCTGTGCTTATGGCACTCAAGCACTTCTTCCGTGACCTGAGAGGTCACCACGTGCTTGTCCATGTAGACAATACGTCGGGGGTCCCATACATCAACTGCCAGGGGGGTCTCCGATCTTGCCCCCTGTACAGGCTGGCGCACCGGATCCGTCTGTTTGTGAGTCGGGAGACCTCACACTGTCCCCTCTGGTTCTTTCTCTCTCACCCAACCCCACTGGGGCTGGACGCCATGTTGCAGACGTGGCCGAGGCTTCGTTGGGGTTGGCCCTGTTCACCTTGAAGGGTTACGTGTCCGCTATCGCATCTTATTTTACCCTGCCCACAGGGCAGTCGCTAGGGAAACACCCTCTCGTGGCATGTTTCCTGCACGGCACCCAGAGGCTGAGGCCCGGGATACGATCCACAGTGACTGTGTGGGATTTTGCCGTCATGTTGGCGGCTCTATATAAGCCCCCCTTCGAGCCTTTGGCCGAGGTGGCCCTTAGGTACCTGTTGGTTAAGACTGCCTTCCTTTTGGCGATATCCTCCCTTAAAACGATCGGGGACCTACAGGCCCTGTCTGTGGCCCCATCTCTCCTAGAGTTTACCCCTGGCATGGCCAGTGCTTTCCTGTACCCTAAAGCTGGGTATGTACCTGAGATCCCTACGGCTTCCTCACGACCTGTCGTGTTGCAGGCATTCTGCCCTCCTCCCGTTCTAGCTCCAGACCAGGAGAAGCAGAATCGACTGTGTCCAGTGCAAACACTGGATACGTACCTCCATAGGACGAGTCCTTAAAGGAAGTCGGAGCAGCTGTTTGTCTGCTATGGCCCTCATAGAAAAGGTTTTTCGGCCAATAAACAGACTCTCAGCAGATACATAGTGGATGCGATTTCCTCTGGTTATGAGTCCTCTTGTCTTCCCACTCCTTTCAGATTCAAGGCTCATTCGACCCAGAGTATTGATCGCCTGGACCGTGGGGATTCCCTGCTGGACATATGTAATGCTGCGGGTTGGTCCACCCCTTTGACCTTTGTCATGTTTTACGACCTCGACATCAGAGCCACTCCCGGCTCCTCTGTCCTGCACGCTGGAGGTGCCCAGACACACTAGGCAGGGACTGGTCAGTATGGTGTGATGAAATACTTATTCCCAAAGCGTTTTGATGCAGCTCGAGTTCCTGAAAGGGAACGTCGCTAGGTTACATATGTAACCCTGGTTCCCTGAGGGAATGGGACACTGCGTCTCGGGCCATACTTTCTGCATCACTGCAAGCGCTTACCTTCTCTTTTCTCAGAGGCTCATGTCGCTACCATCGCTCAGCCATTTTGAAGCTTTCTGGTTTACGTGACGTCACCCGCCGATGACTTCAAGACTTGCATATTGGCCAGATTTTACACCTGATTCAGAGCGTGGACAACGTGGGGGTGTTCCCAAAGCGTTTTGACGCAGCGTCTCGTTCCCTCAGGAAACTAGGGTTACATACATAACCTAGAGACGTTTGCCTTAACTTAGGGTTGGCAACGATATACTGTATATAAGACTCCTGCAGCAATATTGTGAAAGCCCTTTTTTATTTAACAAGCTGTGGCTTATGACCTTAAAGCATTGAGCTACCCTTCTGCAGTGTGTCCTCAACGTGCTTCTCTGTAGCCCAACTGCTCCCAACAAGGAGCAGTGTCAGCAGGACTTGATAAAGGTGGTGAAAATTTTGCCAAAAATGGTCATGAGTTAAGCCAAGAAAACGTCCATTGGTTGGTCCATTGATTCGTCAAAAAGCAGTGGAATATGTAATAACTGCCAGACATTCACTTCTGCGCTATGCCAACATTATACCAACAGGATTCCCCTGCCTATTCATTGTTACATAATTCAACTATAGCAGCAAAACAAATACTACAAGTTATAAAGTCTTGCAATCCAAGAACTTGCAATCCTTTAAGAGTGCAAGGGTTATTTCCATTCTGAAAGTACTCCTCTGGGTCCCTTGGACATCAGCAACTACAGACTAGTGTCACTTCACTCTTTTCTTTCTAAAACAGGGGTCTTCAATGTTTTTCAGGTCAAGGACCCCTTAGGCGATAGAAACATGGGGCAGGGACCCCTGATAAAAATGTGTCAAACATAGCCACTGATATTAACAGAATCCATTTATATTATTGTATGTTCTATGTGAAAACAATTAGAACTTTGTTGTTGTCGTTGTACGTGCATTAAAGTCTGTGACAATTGTGACAATTATACATTTACATCAGCTTTAAGTTTAATAGAAATTTAATTTAATAATATATTAAATTAACATCCGCCTCTTTCACACCAACTACCAGATATCTTCTAATGATATAACCAAACCAAATTGTCAACACTATCAAATAAACAATACAATATACTCAAACTAATCGAAATACTGTATACAATATTTTGTATTAAGTAATAAAAAAAGTATAAAAATCTATAAAAAAAAAAAAAGAATTCACTCCAAAAAATTCATTTGCCCTAGTCCAGTGCACATCATGTCGACTTGTTACGGTCGACGACCAGCTAGTGGCGTTTCTCTGTTTTGAATTTTTCTGACAAATTTAAATTTGAGGACAGGTTTGTTTGTATCTGGCAAACAGGGCCGATTTTGGCTCATACGCCAATTTCATCAGGCAATTCACGGGGAGGTTTGGGATGATAACGGCGGACCTCCACTACAGTCTCTACCATTTTGGGTAGGCCCCGGACTGGATTACCGACGGCAGGAGGCGCCAACCCAATGCCCAGCCTCCAAGTCCCACTAGGGCCATCGCCCAGCTGTTTTTCCTCGGTGGGGGTGCCGCTCAGTTCATGAGTCCCGCTGAGGGTGTTGCCTCACCAGAGACAGTTACTGGGAGCAATGAAGGCGTCTCACTGCCACCAGGCCGAAAGGAGGGCGCCACTCTGCCCCAGTGTTCCGCAGAGCGCGATGCTCCGCCCTGGCGTTCCACCGAGGGCGGCGCTCCGCTCCAGAGTTCCGCCGAGGGCACCTGAGGGCCGCAACGAGGGCGTCGCACCACCGCCTGGCCGCGAAAGGGAGGTCGTACCGCCGTCTGGCTGCAAAAGGGACGTCGTCCCACCGCCTGGCCACGAAAGGGACGTCGTACCTCTGCCAGACCGTGATGGAAACGTAGTGGCAGCAACCACAAGAAAATCACAAGAAAATCACAAGACAGGAAAAACATGGCAGACACATATGGTAAGTGAAGACTTGATGTGCGTCTGAAGTCGCATACTGTGTGAGTTGGTGCTACTTACTTTGCAACCGCAAAAAAAAAAAAAAAAAAACAATGTTCTATATAAATAAAAATTTGTACTTACTAAATTAGCCACGGTGTTACTGTCACGTGACTTACCAGTTTTATTGGCATCCCTTCCTACCGTTCCTAATCTTTCTTTTCATAATTTTGTGAATTATAACTTGCTAGTCTGTTGACCTACTGTTTTTCACATACATGCATACATATGAGTTGGTATTCACCAATACCACACAGCATGTGAACAGTGCTGTATTCAAACAAAAAAACAGAGACAACATGTTTGTAAAGTTTATTATTCATGCCTGCATAGCTGATGTGCAAGAGCTGTAGCAAAGCACGCTGAATGGAAAACATTCTGTGTAGTGTAAAAATAACTGAAGGAAATATTCGTTTGCTTTATGAAATGGTTCATATTCTTCTTATTATTATTAGTTTTTGTTCCTAGTATTTTCTATTTTTTATAATAAATGTTATGAAAATGTAGGTATCAGTATTGGCAAGTACAAAAAAATAAAAGTGGTAAAAAAAGAGGTATTTGTGCATCCCTACATATGAGAGAAGTATTTGTTTTCGGACACAGAGTTGTTGAAAATTTGCTGCAAAAAAATCAGTTAAGAGGATAGTTCACTCAGAAATGGAAAAAAATGGTCATCATTTACTTACCCTTAGGTCATTTGAAACCCACAAGACTTTAATTCAGAAACACAAATGAAATCTACGAGATTTCTGTCCCTCAATTGACAGTCTACACAGATATCGCATTGATGCTTCAAAAAGTTCATAAAACTAATTCGTCAAGCAGTTTAGTCCAAATTTTCAGGAGAGACTCAATCACTTTATATGACAAACAGATTTTTTTTTTTTTTTACAGCTTATATTTTTTACTTGAACCCAATACTCATCCTCATACTTCAAGCAAGCATGCTCGAGCTTCTTTTTTACTGGCAGTAATTTGCCATTACTGATGTGTGCATTGATTGTTTATATGTTGGTATGTGGTGAACCACCCCTTTAAAATATAGCTGTAATTTTTGTTTATTACAGTGGCAGCAAGGTGGTTTCCCAGTGTGTCCAGAGGAGCTTTGGGGATTGCAGTGAACCTCATTGTAAATCATTAAACTTATTAAATCATTAACTGCCAAGGTAAAAAAAAAAAAAAAAAGGAGCAAGAGCTAAAGATGGGTGTTTTAACTGAGGGAGCAAAGACCATTGGGTGAGTGACCTTCTTAAGAAAAATGACACTGATGAATGGCACAGGGAGACATAAAATGCAGATTTAGGAAAAGGGAAAGATATTGTGTTCCTAGTAGACTCAGGTGCTGACATCTTACTAATGTCAGAATGCTCACACCTCGAGCCCTGGTGGTCTGTCACATGCCTGTGTGTGAACCCAAGCACAGAGACCAACCAGGAGCTGAGGTGAAGGCCAAATTTATTTAAAACAATCCAAAAAAAAAAATGTAAAAAAAATCAAGCTCGATTACAAAGATAATAGGCAACAGTCCAAGAATCCAAAAACTCATGGAACAAAGATCCAGCAGGGAAACAAAAGCACAAATCGAGGCATGCAGCAACATGAACACAATAGAGATCACAATCATTGACTGAAATAGGTAAATACATAATGACAATAAGCCGTATCCTGACAACTAACCCCATAAACACACAGTGCATGAATGTGGAAGACTGGACATTCATCCAAAGGTCCAGATGAATAATATGAAAAAGAATAGTTTCGAGAATTGACAAAAACAGATGCATCGATGGTAAAAAAGATTGTGCTGGGATGAACACCAGTGTACAGTGGGAGTAGATCTGTCCATATTTTATGTTAGAATAGGGAAAACACATCCATTTATTATGTTTAATTCATATCCACATGTCATTGTATAAGCATGGGGATACAATGAAATGTGTAAAGACCTTTACTGGACACCTAGCTCAGATCCAACAGTGTTTTACAGTTAAAGAAAGAAGAAAGGAAGAAATCTGTCATAAATCCCACTAATAAGTAAATGGTTTTCTGTAATGGACTTGGCTAATGCTTCCTTTATTCTACCAGTGCAACAAATAGCCAGTTGTTTTGCATCTTTGCATCTTTTTTCAACAGGAAAACACAAGATTGTGTGTCATTATTCTCTGAGAATCTACAATGAGTTCCTCAATGCCAGTCTTAATCATTGGCACTCTTCTCAGGGTCAGTGCTTCTACAATATGTTGAGAATTATTTGATTGCGGCACCATCTAGGGACCAATGAGAGAAAGATGCTGTTGAATTGCTTTCTCATATAGTAAAAGAAAGAAAGCTAATCATGTACAATGGCCTGATTTCTGACCTCCTGGAAGCAATCCTGTTATGAAAAGCCATTGCAGTATGTAAATGTCAAGTGCATACAGGGAGAAATGACCCCCATTTCACACAGCAATGCCAAATCAGATGCAGCATTGAAAGCGGATACAAGGAAATTGTCTTCAACTAATGATACGTTGTGCTTTGTACCTCTACAGTAGATCTTAGAGATCAGTAAGTACAGTCTACATCAGAAGACTAAACAGCCGACAGAAAAGTCTGATGTGTGGTAAGAGATGGTATTTAGTACAGCTCCAATAACAAACTATACTGACTAAAGAAAATGTTCCCGTATTATGTTAAGTTGACACCTAGGTGAGCCCACAAATTAAAAGGAACAAAAAGGTACAGCAGTATCTCTAGTCATTGGTACAAAGTGCATTGCTAATTACTCCCCAAAAACTTTGTGAACACCTACAAATAAACTTTATTAATTTAACAGCTAGCAGGGAAAAAGTATTGTCTAGTGATAGTGGACATGATTTCCAAATGGGTCAAATCTTTCCACATGTCTAAGCAGGATACAAGGGCAGTACCTAAAGCACTCATTTCAAAAATTATTTTAAGATTTTAAGTCCCTGATCAAATTAGAAGTGACATTGGAGCCTCTTTGAAAAGCAAGCATTCCAAGGTGTAGGAGAATACTTAAGCATAGACCTAAAACAACACTGTGCATATCACCCTGCAAATGATTGAGCAGGAGAGCATGAAAAGGGGAGACTCAAAAATAAACTGGCTAAATGCTGTGAAGAAACCGACCTGTCTTTGACTAAAGCCCTTTTCATTCTGCTGATGCCCATGAGAACAGAGCAAACATAACACAGGGATTGTACCAACCTGTGCAGAACAGCTAGCGGATGTCTTTACAGACACCTTCAACATCTCCATGAGCAGCAACGTTGTTCCTACGTGTCTCAAGACAACGACCATTGTTCCCGTGCCGAAGAAGTCTACTGTCCCCTGCCTCAATGACTATCATCTTGTCGCGCTCCCACCCATCATGATGAAGTGCTTTGAGAGGCTCGTCATGAGGCACATTAAGACCCAGCTTTCACCCTCCTTGGACCCCATGCAGTTTGCGTATCGTCCAAACCGTTCCACGGACGATGCCATCTCCACAACCCTCCATTTGGCCCTCACCCACCAGGACAACAAGGACTCATATGTACGAATGCTGTTCATTGACTTCAGCTCAGCATTCAACACAATCATCCCTCAGCACCCGATTGAGAAGTTGAGCCTACTGGGCCTGAACACCTCTCTCTGCAACTGGATCCTGGACTTCCTGACTGGGAGACCTCAGTCAGTCCGGATCGGTAACAGCATCTCCAGCACCACCACACTGAGCACTGGGGCCCCTCAGGGCTGTGTGCTCAGCCTACTGCTGTTCACTCTGCTGACTCATGACTGTGTAGCAATGCACAGCTTGAACCACATTGTCAAGTTTGCCGATGACACGACCATGGTGGGTCTAATCAGCAAGAATACAGAGAGGAGGTGCAACGGTTAGGAGCCTGGTGTGGAGTGAACAACCTGTCTCTGTGGATGGTTGTGGACTTTAGGAGAGCACAGACTGACCATTCTCTACTGATTATCGATGGATCCTCAGTGGAGATCGTCAAGAGCACTAAATTCCTCTGTGTTCATCTGGCGAACAACATCACCTGGTCACTCTACACCAGCTCCATCACCAAGAAAGCCCAGCAGCGTCTCTACTTCCTGAGAAGGCTGAGGAAAGCTCATCTCCCTCCCCCCATTCTGACCATGTTCTACAGAGGGACCATTGAGAGCATCTTGAGCAGCTGCATGACTGCCTGGTTTGGGAACTGCACCGTCTCGGATCGCAAGACCCTACAGAGGATAATGAGGACAGCTGAGAAGATCATCAGAGTCTCTCTCCCCTCTATTATGCACATTTACACCAAATGCTGCATCTGCAAAGCCAACAGCATTGTGGACGACCACACACACCCGTCACACACACTTTTCACTCTTCTGCCATCAGGAAAATGGTTTTGAAGCATTCGGGCCGCCACATCCAGACTGTGCAACAGTTTTTTCCCGCAAGCCATCAGGCTCCTCAATACACAACTGAAACACACACACACACACACACACACACACACTCACTCAATGTGTTTATATCCCAGTTATAGTTTTTACAGTTCTCCTCGCACAGTACTGTATAATCAAAGTATACAGTAGGTTTACTGGTCGGCACTATCTCGTGTTTTGTGTCTTGTCTTGTGTTGTCTGTCTGCACTGTCTGTCTGTACTGTTTTTTGTCTGCACTGTTTGCACTAGGTTGCACTTGATGCACTTTACGTAGCTTGTGTTGTGTTGTAGCTCTATGTTGTTTAGTGTAGCACCAGGGTTCCGGAGGAACTTTGTCTCGTTTTTACTGTGTACTGTAGAAATGACAATAAAAGCCTCTTGACTTGACTCTTGACCTATTTTTTAAAGGCACTCACCAGCCAATGTGAACAGTTTCTTAGATCTCCCAGATTTTCAATTGTGTTAATGCCAGCTACCCCATATAATTCAATAAGGCTGCTGAATGCCTAAAATCAACTTTCATCTACACTGTATGTAATGAAGCTCCCCTGAAGAACTTAAAATAAATAATAAAATAACAAATAAATAAAGCTTAAAAAAAATAATTTTCGACTGCACCCATTAGGGGTCACCACAGCAAATCATCCGTCTCCATACAATCCTGTCCTCTACATCTAACTCTTTTAAATTAACCACCTGCATGTCTGCCATCACCACATCCATAAACCTCCTCCTTTGCCTTCCTCTTTTCCTCTTGCCTGGTGGCTCCATCCTATGCATTCTTCTACCTATATACTCCAATGTCCCTCCTCTGCACATGACCAAACCATCTTAATCTTAATCACCTTGTCTCCAAAACGTCTCTCTAATAAACTCATTTCTAATCCTGTCCACCCTCATCACTCCAAATGAAAATCTCAGCATCTTTAACTCTGCCACCTCCAGCTCCACCTCCTGTCTCTTTGTCAATACCACTGTCTCTAAACCAAACAACATAGCAGGTCTTCATTAGACCACAGTCTTATGAACTTTCCCTTTCATGCTCGCAAATACCCTTATATCACATATCACTCTTGCCACTCTTTTCCACCCACTCCACCCTGCCTACACTCTTTTCTTCACTTCTCCCACACACACTTCTTTACTTTGCACTGCTGAACCCTGGTACTTAAACTCATCCACCTTCACTTACTATCTGGATCTTCTAGTAAGTGCATAAGCAAACTCTAGTTATTCCAGAGTGTAGCAGCAGACATAGGCTCAGTGTTTAAGTCTAGGTTGAAAATATATTTGTTTTGTCACGATTTTTGTTAATAGGGTTTCACCACATTCTCAGGTGTACACTTCCATAGGTTCACTTAATGCTGCATCAGTAGCTGACACTATGGCAAAACCTTGATTGTGATGAGTGTTTGAAGCAAAATTAAAACAATGCCAATTATTGGCTGATGAGAAGCATGTGGCCTGTGCATACTGAAAAAGTTACAGTAAAACCCCGTTGGACGAGCATAATTCGTTCTTGAAAATTGCTCGTAGGTCCATTTGCTCGTACCTTCGAACTAATTTTCCCCATAGGAATTAATGTAAAAGCGATGTAATCCGTTCCGAAACCTCATTCGATCGCTTATTTCTGCACTTAAAAAGTATTTGTAGCCTATTTTAACAAACAAATACACCCCAAATTACCGTAATGTAAACATCATTTAACCCTAACCCCATGTGATAGTGGTTGATTGCGAGTCTGAGATGCACACCACACTCGTAACCTTCTTGGTTTCAATGGTAATTCTATTTACTTTCGTTTTCACAGCACCATCACTGATTTTCTTGGGAGACATTTTTTTTTTAAGATTTCTAGTGAAATAAAAATATAACTAAAAAAAGTTACGTTTTTGCTGCACTGAAAAACGAGAGCGACCAAGCGATACGTCATCAACTAAGCGACTGATGTTACCTTCCACCGAATGCGGGGAACCGGCAGCGTGGGTTTGCTCGTGCCTTCGAAATTTGCTCGTGAAATAGGGTACAATTTTGCGAGCAGGGTCGCTCGTATCTCCGTTTGCTCGTACTATTAGTTGCTCGTACAACAGGGTTTTACTGTATTTTGAAACTGAAACCAAGCAGGTCTTTCAGAAATTGCAGAGTCCACACTGACATGAGAGCATGATCTGTGTGTTAGGTGTTTCAGAGTGCATCACATGTCAAGTCAAGTCAAGTTTATTTCTATAGCGTTTTTTACAACAAACATTGTCTCAAAGCAGCTTTACAATATTTAAGAGTTAAGGTCAACGATGTATATTTATCCCTGATGAGCAAGCAATGGTAACTGTGGCAAGGAAAAACTCCCTTAGATGATATGAGGAAGAAACCTAGAGAGGAACCAGACTCAAAAGGGTAACCCATCCTTATTTGGGTGACATCAAGAGTGTGATTGTATTCTTTATGCAATTAGCACTTTAGGACATTTCTAATTGTGTGCTCTGTGAGAAGCATAGGATGAGAACACTGAGCTCCTACCTAGCATTTTTTCTGAAGAGTAGGAAGTAAAGCAACTGCCTTTCATTGCTCTGAGCCAACACATGAACTAAGATAATGGAGTGCGAATTTTGAGCTCACAGAAGCATTAAAGCTTGAAGACCGCCTGCAAACAGAGCTGCATTTTACTCTAGTGGCTCACTCCATGATGGATGAAATATCTCTCTCACGCATATCTTGCATCTTTTTCTTAAGAATTCGATATAGAACAGCTTTCACAAAAAAATACAGCACCAAAGAGACACACCAGAGAGTTGCCTATGAAGAACTAATTGATGATATGCATGCCATGCAAAAGCTTTCTATAGATTAGCCTGAAGCCAAGAAAGCAGCTCAGAGCAAGTAACATTATTTCTCTCTCCATAATGAGTTATTTGGGTCCTATAATCAGCTCTTTTTGGCTAGCCTAACATACCCTGATTTTTAATTCATAGTGGGGATGATGGAGCAGGAATCGCTGGCTTAACCTTACAGACTACAAGGATAAGGGAAGTCCTTCATCCTGAATGTGTCAGTATCACAATCCAGACTTTACGGTGATGCTGTCTCCTCTGTCATCAACAAGTTTCGAGCTGTGGCAGAGCATTTGGCGCCATTTTGTCATATTATTGCTCGCCGAGCCCTCATCTAACTCTTTGTAGCCCACCTCCTTCTGTCACCAAAGACTTATTAGCTTCTCACGGTCAGCATCATAGCAGAAGTCCTGACATCCTCTCCTGTAGGAAACAGTGGCTTAGGTGTGCTTCATATCAGGCAGTCCCTGCTGACAAGGCATTTCAGGGACCTAACCAATGCACCCGACCCCACAGCATTTTAAACTATGGCCCATGAGTGCATGCTTGGTCACAGACACCAGTCTGCTTTCCTATCACCTGGAAACATGGCAACTTCTTCCAGGTTTATCCTCTTTTTATTCTATGGATCAGAGGGGATGGGTACACCCTCCAGTTTTGAGCTTGTTGACCACATGTCAGTGGTGTCCTCCTCACAATATAGAGTTCTTCCCTATGGTTTAGTCCCATCAGCTTACTTTAACAAAATTTATGAAAGCAGGCCTGGCTCTGTTGAGCTTCCAGGACATCAATATGTTGAATTACATTGCCAATTACCTTGGGCAAAGCAATCCCTGTCAACCTATTCCTCGGGCTCCCAGATCTCATGGCCATGGTGTCCCAGGTAATCCCATTAGATTTGCTCTACATGAGACTAGGGCAGGAGCGTTCACCCACAGCCATCCCTCTCTGCAGACAATATTGACACACGGGGCCCTTTCAGCCCTCTTGTTGTGGAAATTACCCCATTTTCTGACTTTGGGTATCCCACTAGGAGCAGTCCACTAACAGATCAAGGTCTCCACAGATGCCTCTCCACAGGCTGGGGTGCAGTCCTTGAGGGCCAACCAGCTTTTTGTCTTCTCACCTCATCTGGTATTATCTGGCATTGTCTAGAAACCATGGCTGTACTTAAGGCTGTGAAACACTGGCTGGAAGCATGTCTATATGTCTATCCCCCAGCTCCAAGCAGTCCTAACAAGGGTTAAGCTAAAAAAGGTTTGCTTGTTGCTGATGGCTCCACATTGGCCGTCCCGAGTTTGGTTCCCAGATCTGGTGGATCCTCCTGGAGGATCTGCTGTCTCAGGCAGAGGGCACAGTGCCTCATCCCCAGCCAGTGGGGTGGAGGCGATATTCCTTAAAATAGCAACTCCAGTGCATTGTTTGGTTCAATGTTGAAATACAAGATCACCTTTCAGTGGATGAAGCCCACACGATGCTTAAGGTTTATGCAGCAACAATCGGTGGTAAGCATGCACCTTACTGATGGTTTGTCAGTAAGAATATACCTGTTCGTCTCCCATTTTATGCCTGTGGACAGCTGGCTAAGGCCTTTCTGTCCAGCAAAGTTTTCATCCTGTGACTTAGCCATAGTGCTGATAGGGGTTAACATAAGCCACATTTGAACCCTTGGAGTTAGCCCCAGATGAGCTGCTGACCCTAAGCAGGCTATTCTGGTGGTCTTAACATCTCTCAAGAGAGTGGGGGACTTACATGCCTTACGGGGGACAATGTTCATTGTTAAAAGCATTATATAAATGTAATTAAATTGAAGTTAACTCTACCGAACAAGATTGAATTGAATTAAAGTGAATCTTGGATTTGACAGGCAAATGTCACTTCTTCTTGCTCTGCAATAGAAGTTTTTCTTCCTCTTCGCTCAGCTGCAAACATTACTCTGTTATTTATTTAAACTGACAATATCACTACCTCTTCCTGCTTGCTGAGGACATTGCTATGTCTAACTGCTCAACTAAGGATGTGACTCTCTCTTTTTGCACCACTGTGGGTGCTGCTACTCTTTTTTTCTGTGTGATGTATGGCAATTATCAGTTGTTTTACATGGAGGATGTCAACACACCCAGATATGTGGAGAGTCACTACCTCTTCAGCCACATGACTACAACTATCATCAGTCCCTGATTGTCACTTGACCTGGTCATCACTAATCACTTGCACTTGATTCCAGTGCATAAATGCACATTGTGCCATGCTGTTAGTTTCACATTTGTCATCCCCTGATTGTGATCACTGGTTTTTGCCCTTGCCCATTGTCATTCTTAGCTTTCTGTTTTGTGTTATTTAGTGTCTACATATGCAGAGTTGACGTTCCCTGGTGTTCTAGTGGTTAGGATGCGGCGCTCTCACCGCTGCGGCCCGGGTTCGATTCCCGGTCAAGGAACCAACCCCAGCCATTAGGGTTGCACAAGAATTAGTGCCGGTCCCAAGCCCGGATAAATGGGGAGGGTTGCATTAGGAAGGGCATCCAGCGTAAAAACATGTGCCAAATCAAACATGCGGATGATCCGCTGTGGCGACCCCTAATGGGAATATCCGAAAGAAAGTTTTATATGCAGAGTGTGACATGCCATCCCACAGATATCCTAGCAGAAGACACGGTGTCTTTTCCATAAAAACAATAAAAGTGTAAAGAATTCTACATTGCTAAATAGATGCTGTTGAACCTGGATGTGCAAATCTGGTCTACTCGAAGGTTTAGATTGTGAGCTGAGCCTACTCAGCTGTTCACAAGCTACCACAAGGAGACTGTGACCTGTCCATGTGAGCAGCTGTTTGATCCACTCACTGCTGTGGTTGCACACACACCATTGGCATGCTTGTTTTTACACATGCATACAGTTTCACTTCATTTAGACTCCTGACAGTATCTTACATGCATTGCCCTTATCATGTATGTTTAATTAGCTCCATATTGAACTTGATCTTTGCAGACACACAGTTATTTTGCATACTTGTTAAAAAAATATATGTATATTATTAAAACTTTTAAAAGTTTTTTAAAGCTAAAAATTGTGATAAAAAAAAAAAAAATGCTAATATGCCCTAGATCAGGGGTGTCAAACTCAATTGCACAGGGGGCCAAAACTCAAAGCACACGTTAGGTCGCGGGCCAAACAGGACATTTATTGAACACACTAAAACTAAATGTTTTTTTAACATAAATATGAATAAAAACAGACAGGAATATTATTCCAGAATAAATCAACTTAAACTTTAAATAACTTAAAATATTTTGCTCTTCATAAAAATATCTCCTGTCAAAATTATACAAATTAGAAATATGTACATACTGCGAAAAAACCCTGAAAAAATTAATAAAAATTGTGCTTTTAAGTAAACGTTAAAATAACAACAAATCAAAACAATCAGATTTCTTTGCTCTTATGCCATTTTATAAAAAATAAACAAACTTTAAATAACTTAAAAATATTTTGCTCTCCATAAAAATATCTCCTGTCAAAATTATACAAATTCAAAATATGAACATGCTTAAAAAAAACCCTGAAAAAATAAATAAAATTTGTGCTTTTCAGCAAAAGTTAAAATAACAAATCAAAACATTCAGTTCTCTTTGCTCTTATGCCATTTTGTCGCACACCATCATGCAGCTCTTCAAGCAGCTTCACTTTGTGATTTTGCTCTGGTGAAAAACGTCTGCTGAAATGTCAGATTCTTCTTTAACTTAAACTTTTCTACTTTCTGTATCTTCTGCTCTGCATTCAGGTTTTTCAGCTTCTCCTGATGTTTTGTCTCGTAGTGGCGTCTTAGATTCAATTCCTTAATTACAGCCACATTCGCTCCACAAATAAGAGACACACAAGTTTACCGGCAGTGTCAGTAAACATATACTCAGAATCCCATCGGTCTTGAAAGGATCTGTTTTCAGAATCACCTTTTCTCTTCACCATTGTGAGGGGCTTCACAATAACTTTACAATAGGGTTAAATACATCAACAGAAGCTCGACTTGATTGACGCTGGAATGTTCCCAGGTAGCCTAGCGTTCGGTAAGGCAGCTGAAGCTCTGCATTATGGGATCTGTTGTTTGTGTGTTATCAGTGCTTCATATCGCCGGGCCATTAATAACAATAATAATAGTTCAACATAAAATGATCTTGCAGGCCAGATGTGGCCAGCGGGCCTTGAGTTTGACACATATGCCCTAGATGGATTACCTGTGTTTTTTTCTGCTTCTGTCCCGATTTTAACATCAATTATGATTCAATGTTTTTTTTTCTTAATAAACAGAAATACCAACTGCATACCCAGAGGAGATGTGGTCAGGTAGCTGCAAAGTAATTCTTGTCCATACTAAGCTGTTCACTGGGCTGTAGATGCTGGAGTCATGGAACTGGAATGGCGAACACCCCACATTATTCACAGAAGAAGGGAGGCATGCGGACTGCACTAAGTGCCAATGGTCTGACCTATAGAGAAAAGCCAAACGCAAACTGCTATAGGACAGCACAAAAACAGTTCTCATAAAAGTTAATCAAATGTTAATTAAAAGTAAAAAGCATGTTTAACAATGTCTATATACTATTTTTTTACTAATGCTACAGTTAAATTCAGCAATTCAACAAAAATTTCCTTCTAAAATAAAAAAATAATAAACAAAAAAAATTTAATAAACTTCATAATGGTATAATAGTTGGTCTTGATGTATAGTGGGGCAAAAAAGTATTTAGTCAGCCACCAATTGTGCAAGTGCTCCCACTTAAAAAGATGAGAGAGGCCTGTAATTTTCATCATAAGTACACTTCAACTATGAGAGACAAAATGAGAAAAAAAAAATCCAGAAAATCACATTGTCTGATTTTTAAAGAATTTATTTGCAAATTATGGTGGAAAATAAGTATTTGGTCAATAACAAAAGTTCATCTCAATACTTTGTTACATAAGGATGGTCAGATCTGTTCATGATCCCAGACCTTGAGAACTGCCATGCAACAAAACAATAAACCTTCTAATCTGAAGAGAGGATCTCTTTGATCTGAGGAGAGAAAGCCATTTGTTCAGCTGCCCAGTCACCCATCCTTGAGCCCCCTCTTTCCCTCCTGGGGAGATGGCCGTGTCATGGAAAGATGACTTAGAAGGTCCTGGAATTCAAGCTACTTTACTTGCATAATGTATACATTTTATCTTCACATGTTTAGTATCATTTTAAAGGTCTCAGTGTGATTGGAAATATGATCTAAGTCCCATATCAGTAGAACAGACATCAGGTTTGGGGAAATTACTGACATAAGGGTTGCGCCTAAGAAGATCCTTAACAGGTGGTCTAGGTGACATTTGGTTTTAGGTCACATCCTGTCCCAAGAAAAGGGTTTGCAAAGGTTTTATCACTTTGAATTTACAAGTGTTTACGATGGTTTGGGTATTTACGAAAATTTGGCGAAACACTCAGGGAAGCATTCTGTAGTCAGAACTTCCCACACAATCTCTGTGTGTCTCTATTGCCAGGTACAGTAACTCTTTAACAATTCTTTAGTAAACTACATTGCTAAATTATTTGGTTTTATGCTGATCATGTATGTAACTTTCTTCTATTATTTGTTTTAAATGTGACATTTGTTTATTGATTATTGCCTGGCAATTAAATGTAAAATTCTTGATTAACTCTGAAATTTCCTGAAATCATTTATATCTAGTTAATTATGTAGTCTGGTGTTACCGCAAATCTATGACCAGGATAGTACAAACTGAAGGCTCATGAACGGATGTAGCATAGAGCACAATGTCTGATACCTTCTGATTTCTGACTATCTCTGACTTTAGCAAGTTATAACTAAGTGACTACATACAGTATTATTTATGCATTAGCAAACATTGGGCGGATTACTTAAAGAATATTAGTTTACTGTTAAATCCTCTGACTAAGGGACAGTCTGGCGAGTTTGTGTCCGTGAGCATGTGTAGCGGCTATCACTGACTTAGCAAGTTATGACCAAGTAACTAAATCAATAGTTCTTAATGAATGAGCAAGCATTGAGCGGCCTACTTAAAGAATATTAGTTTACCGTTATATCCTCTGACTAAGATTCGGACTGGCCAATGTGCCTCCGTGAGCAGGTATCGTTAGCCGAGCACAAGGCTCTAAGCGACTCCAGGACCATAATGAATGATTAATTGAAAAGACGGAATGTTCGGAATAATCTATTAAAATCAAAGAAGAAGTACAACTAATAAGGTGATCAGCTTGAATTAGAGATATTCTAGTTAAATCTTTATTATAAATTGGAGTCAGATTAGAGGTTAAAATTGGATTAATGTAACAAAGTGCAATCCATTTGAGTAATCTTTTACAGCCGCGCAAGAAGGACTAACACGCAGCATACCTTCACCCACACCAGTGGATTCCGTCGTTGGGCCATTGGGTGGGCACCCTACAGTTATAATACCCTTTGTTGGCAATAACAGAGATCAAAAATTTTCTGTAAGTCTCCACAAGGTTTGTACACACTGTTGCTGGTAGTTTGGCCCATTCCTCCATGCAGATCTCCTCTTGAGCAGTGATGTTTTGGGGCTGGCGCTAGGTAACACGGATTTTCAACTCCCTCCAAAGATTTTCTATGGGGTTGAGATCTGGAGACTGGCTAGGCCACTCCAGGACCTTGAAATGCTTCTTACGAAGCCACTCCTTTGTTGCACGGGCAGTGTGTTTGGGATCATTGTCATGCTGAAAGACCCAGCCACGTTTCATCTTCAATGCCCTTGCTGATGGAAGGAGGTTTTCACTCAAAAGCTCACAATACGTGGCCCCATTAATTCTTTCCTTTACACGGATCAGTCGTCCTGGTCCCTTGGCAGAAAAACAGCCCCAAAGCATAATGTTTCCCCCCCCATGCTTCACAGTAGGTATGGTGTTCTTTGGATGAAACTTAGCATTCTTTCTCCTTCAAACACGACAAGTTGAGTTTTTACCAAGAAGTTCTATTTTGGTTTCATCTGACCATATGACATTCTCCCAATCTTCTTCTGGATCATCCAAATGCTCTCTAGCAAACTTCAGATGGGCCCGGACATGTACTGGCTTAAGCAGGGTGTCCCCCTGGCACTGCCGGATTTGAGTCCCTGGTGGCGTCGTGTGTTACTGATGGTAGCCTTTGTTACTTTGGTCCCAGCTCTCTGCAGGCCATTCACTAGGTCCCCCCGTGTGGTTCTGGGATTTTTGCTCTCCGTTCTTGTGATCATTTTGACCCCACGGGGCGAGATCTTGCGTGGAGCCCTAGATCGAGGGAGATTATCAGTGGTCTTGAATGTCTTCCATTTTCTAATAATTGCTCCCATAGTTGATTTTCTTCACACCAAGCTGCTTTCCTATTGCAGATTCAGTCTTCCCAGCCTGGTGCAGGTCTACAATTTTGTTTCTGGTGTCCTTTGACAGCTCTTTGGTCTTGGCCATAGTGGAGTTTGGAGTCTGACTGTTTGAGGTTGTGGACAGGTGCCTTTTATACTGATTAACGAGTTCAAACAGGTGCCATTAATACAGGTTACAATTGGAGGACAGAGGAGCCTCTGGAAGAAGTTGTTACAGGTCTGTGAGAGCCAGAAATCTTGCTTTTTTGTAGGTGACCAAATACTTATTTTCCACCATAATTTGCAAATAAATTCTTTAAAAATCAGACAATGTGATTTTCAGGATTTCTTTTTCTCATTTTGTCTCTCATAGTTGAAGTGCACTTATAATGAAAATTACAGGCCTCTCTCATCTTTTTAAGTGGGAGAACTTGCACAATTGATGGCTGACTAAATACTTTTTTGCCCCGCTGTATAAGAAAGATTAATAAAGACATAAATATTTTTCTCATTGCCTTGACTTATTGCCATGACTGTGCCTTTTCAGTGTCAGAATGCACAAGGCACCACTGAAGCCAGTCTTATCCACAACAAAAAATCAGTAACCTTATCTTACTTTCTTAGTCTTTCCATCTCTGTTTATTCTTCTATTAATTATTATATTACTGTAACTTTCATTCACCCACCTGGCATCTTTTTTATATTGTAGAAGCACCGGATGATGATCTTCACAGATTTCTGCATCACAGCCTACCACAATCTGTCAATAAAGGTAAGAAACAAATTTAATAATGGTCTCTGTAAATAGCGCACTAATACTATGGCTAAACCATGTTTAAATACAATGACTGGTAATATTAAAATGTATTATTTTTATGGTTAAAATAAATTTTAAATAGGGGTGTAAAAGGTATACTGGTGTAAATGGAGCTCCAGGCATGTTTAGTGCCAAGTGATAAATATGCTGTTAAATAAAATATTTAAAATCAAATTTTTATACATTTTATAAATTTTATACATACTATAAAACAACTTGTGGTAATGACAGCATGTCAGTGACAATGGACTTACAATGCAAGAAAATTGGAATAAGGTTAGAATTTAGTTGAACTAAAACCTTTCCCCTTTCCAATTTTTGCAATATATCTTACAATAGAAGCTGTGCTGTATGTAATTGTCACTTACATTTTGCATTTTTTTATAGATAAAGAATGTTTATTTTCAGTTTTAAATCAGTTGAACAAACAAACAAAAACACACTTCATTACTGTCTGGGTGTCAGGGTGCGAGTGAAACGGGAGGCGGAAGCCGGAGTACAGCTCGCTCGGGTTTTATTGACCAGAGTGAGGGAGAGAGATACACACGCGCGCGCGCGCGCACGCACACCCACACACACGCACACGGCAGCCCTTCGGCTGAGTAAGTCCGAGGTGCGCTTGAGGAGAAGCGTAGCTGATCCGAGATGCACGGGGAGGAGAAGCGCAGCTGGTACGGGATTGTGAAGTCCGAATGGAACGGACGCATAGAGTCCTGTCTGAAACCCGGAACACGGAAACATGCAGCACGTAAAGTCCAACACATACAATAACGAACGGCGAGTGAATGTGAGTGAGGGGTTTATGTAGGAGCGGGGTGGAGTGATGATGAGCTTCAGGTGTGCATCGTTGAGCCTGGAGCTCCAGAGAGAGTGGAGGCATGATTGATGATGAGCCCCAGGTGTGCGTGGTTAAACCTGGAGCTCTAGGGAGAGCGGAGGCATAGAGAGACACCAAAGGGGGGCGTGGCAGGTGGATCCCTGACACTGGGTGTTCTAGCAAGTGCATAAATAAGCTTCAGTTAGTTCAGAATGCAGCAGCAAAAGTCCTCACTAAATCTAGAAAATATGACCACATCACCCCTGTTTTAATCAGTCTACACTGCTCCCAATTAAATCTCGCATTGATTATAAAATACTACTACTGACATATAAAGCACTTAACGGTCTCGCGCCTGAGTGAACTTCTTTACCAATATGATCCTCCATGCCTACTTGGATCAAAAGGTGCAGGCTATTTGTTGGTACCTCGAAAAATGAAGACTACGGCAGGGGGCAGATCTTTCTCTTATAAAGCCCCACAGTTATGGAACAGCCTTCCAATCAGTGTTCGGGACTCAGACACAGTCTCTGTGTTCAAGTCAAGGCTGAAAACATATTTATTTAGTCAAGTCTTGTATTTTTCATAGGTAAAGGAGCAGATCTGGAGGGACATGTATATAGAGTGTTTGGTGAACTGGGATATTTGTCTGCTGTCGTCCCCTCACTCTCACACTTTCAGGTTTGTTGACGGTGGTGTGGGGGGTCATTTCTTATCCCAGAGATCTCTCATGTCTGTGTTACCTTCTGGATCTCCCTTTTAGTTATGCTGCCATAGCGAGTCTTGCTGGAGTCCCCAACTGCACAGTGTCCTTAACTTTCATACAACAACAAGGACACATACTAATCCATATTGGTGTTTCATCATTGGTTATTCAGTATCTAATAAAAATCTGATTGTGTTTTTGATTTAGCTGAATATTTAAACAAAAATAAAACCAATTAAATTACCACAGACAAAGATATTTGGACCCTTCTAGTTTGTTGCACACACTTGTGCCCTGTACAGATTCAAGGCTCACCATGCCAGATGCAAAAAAAGCAGAAGCAAGCCTTCTCCATGTCTTACAGTAGGTCTTATGTTATTTTCTTTAAAAGCTTAATTTTTGCATATGAAAATATAGACATTGTGAATTGCCAAAATCCTCCAGTTTTGTTTTAACTGTCCAAATGACCTCTCAAAAGAAATGTGGCTTACCAGTATGCATTTTTTTCTTTTCAAAATTTCAAATTTCAGTCTTGGTTTTTAAGCTTTTCTCAAGGTCAAGGTCCTGGATTCAGCCCTTTTTAGCTTGCCTGACAAGCCCACAATATCCGAATTTTCATTTGTAGCAGGGATAGTGCAGCAGAGCTAATTAAATCTTTGCAGTCTGAAATTTTTAGTCCTCCTTTTAGATCTCCTCCACTATGGACAACTTTTTGGCTGTATCAACTAGACTAGGAATTGTCAAATCAAGTCAAGTTTAGTTGGCGACTGTGGCAAGGAAAAACTCCCTTAGACGTAATGAGGAAGAAACCTTGAGAGGAACCAGACTTAAAAGTGGAACCCATCCTCATTTGGGTGACATCAAGAGTTTGATCATAAATCTTACAACAATACAGAACACTGGAGAGTGAGAACTAACATGAGTACTGGAGTATAAGATTATAAGTAATGTTCTTTCTACAGTCTTATACAGTCTTTATGGTTATAAAACTAGGAGCTACTGAGCTCAACATTTGTGATCAATTGTCTTGCCTATAATAGCCTGCCCCTTTTTCAAAGAGAGGAGCAGAATAGAGTCATGATCTGCACCATGCCATTGAGCCCAGAGAGTTCAGTTAGGGATGGTGTCATGCCAGCATAGGAGCAGGGCAGATTTAAAATCTTTTATTAGCTCCTTGCATTTGGCATCACAGCAGCAGTATGTCTCTCATAGAAGAAACATTCTTAAATCATGCTTCAGATCAGGCAGCTCCTGCTGCTGAGGCATTTCAGGGTCCTGACTAATGCACTCACAGCATCTCAGGCTTTAGCCTACAACAGGTTACTGGGTCACAGCTACTAGTCTGCACCACTCTCACACCACCTGGCAGCATGGTAAATTTTTCCAGGTGAATCCCCTTACAGTCAAGTTTTAAGCTTGGTCACCACATTTCAATGGCATCTGCCTCATGATGGTCAGTGTTTGGGAGGCTCCAGCTTTGGCACAATAAACCCAATTCCTTCTGGAAAAAAGTGGGTATAAAAAGGGTTCCTATGTGGCATTTACAGAAACTATTTCCTGGTCGCAATAAAGGTGGGGAGCGCCTGAATCCCTGCGTATGCATGTACATGCAAGACAACACACTGGGGAGTTGATCTAGCAAATATTTGGCAAGGCAGAGGTGGACCTGTTTGCCTCAGTCCATCACCTGGAGTTCATCCCGAGATAGAACAGCTCCAAATGGCCCTAGTGAGAGTTAATTTTGACAAAGTTTGCCTGTTGCTGGTGGCTCCATTGTTGGCCATACTAAATTTGGTTTGGATGCTCCTTCTGAAGGACACCCCTTGTGAGATCCAAATCAGGAACAGCTGAATGTGATCAAAGTCTACACCATAGTCTCCCAGCACAGGTGGTGAACACTCTCCTAAATGCTAGAGCCGCCTCTACTAGGAGGCTAGATGGCCTAACATAGTGTCTCTTTATGTCTTATGTACTTAACCATAGAGTTAGTATTATTTCCTCAAGGTGTCATCCTCTATCCCTCAGCCTATAGTTTTATAGACATTCTGTCTGCCCCTGTTCCAAAGACAGGGTGTGCAGTGTGGGCCCTTAGGGTTTATATAAAGTGCACAGCCAGGTGGAGTAAAACTAATAAGCTATTTCTTTGTTTTAGTGGCAACCACAAGGGGCTGGTCACCACACTGGGTGAGAAAGGCCAGCACTAAAGCCTATAAGACATGTGGAATGCCTTCCCCTGTAGGTGTCATGGCCCACTTCATAAGGGGTGTAGCTTTCTCCCAAGCTATAATTAAGGTGGTCTTGCTAGACAGCATCTGTGCTGTAGCAGGGTGGTCATGTCTGCCCACCTACATTACACAATACAACCTCTATATGGACCCAACTCTGGAGTCTCAGGTTCTCTTAAGGGAACTGGTTCATCTATGAGCTAGTGCCTGAGGTGCACCCTGTTAAGGCTCATCAACCTTATATTAGTAGTATGGCTTGCCAGAGTCCTACTCCTTCAATGAGCTGCTGATATGTGCTCATTTTATTTTATAGTTCTGCAGAGCAGGCACTAGTAGCATGGTACAGTTGGAACTGGTTCCCCAAGGCACCATCTACTGAAAAAGTGACAAGTCTTCTTCTTCTTCTTCTTTCGGCTGCTCCCATTAGGGGTCGCCACAGCGGATCATCCGTCTCCATACCACCCTGTCCTCTACATCTGCCTCTTTCACACCAACTACCTGCATGTCTTCCCTCACCACATCCATGAACCTCCTCCTTGGTCTTCCTCTTTTCCTCCTACCTGGTGGCTCCATCCTCAGCATTCTTCTACCAATATAATTCATGTCCCTCCTCTGCACATGTCCAAACCATCTCAATCTCGCCTCCCTCACCTTGTCAGCAAAACATCCTACATGTTGAAAAAGTGACAAGTAAACTTATAAAAGGTAACATCTGGGTAACTTATGTAATCCTAGTTTCCTGTTTAGCAAATCTTTTCCTGAAAAATCTGAGAATGCTCTGATGAAGATGGAGTTATATGGTACAGGTATTGTACTTAAGCCCCCTCTTTCCTTATTGGGGATATGGCCGGGTCATGAAAATGTGACTTCAAGCTACTATACTTGCATACTGTGATTATTATAATTCAGGAATATATGAATTGTAACTTTTCATGTTTGATATAATTTTAAAGGTCTCAGTGCGATTGGAAATATGATCTCAGTCCAAAATTCTGTCTTTCTCCAGGACAATCCGGAGTATCAGTATCAGAAGTTCCCTTTCGGGAGCTCGAGCTGCGTCACAACGCTTTGGGAATGCCTCCGCATTGGTCACGCTCTGAATCACGTGTGAAATCCAGCCAACGGCAATGCGTGACGTCACCGGCTGGGCGATGTCGCGACCAGGAAGCTACAAAATGTGCATGCAGTGGAGCGACGCTAGCTTCTGTTTGTTCAGGTAAGCACTTTGTGTGATTCTGTGCAAGCATGGGCTCTATAAGCAAGCAAGATTTTCATCTGTGTGTTCCTCCTTGCCCTGTTTCATTATGGGGGGATACGCACAGCTGATG
Source organism: Silurus glanis (assembly GCA_014706435.1). Taxonomy (NCBI): domain Eukaryota; kingdom Metazoa; phylum Chordata; class Actinopteri; order Siluriformes; family Siluridae; genus Silurus; species Silurus glanis. Next base: position 489,731 of record JAAIIK010020256.1, read on the forward strand.
CGTTGTTTGCATGGGAGTGGAGCATGCTCAGTCGGCTCTCGAGGGAGTCAATTGTTAGCATTCTAGCCGCATGGCTATGCACACGCTCCACTCCCGGAGAGTGCTCTTCAAGGAGAGCGCTCCCGCTCTTGCCGAGGCAAAGCGGCGCCGGAGGTCGTGGGGCTTGCAGGCGGATCTAGCAGAAGGCATGGAGATGTATGAGTCCTCTCCGGCCTCACCTGCCGGGGTGAGTGCTCGTTCCCTGGGAGAAGCACGCCCTTCAGCGGTTTCTTCTCCCGGCACGAGCAGCGCAGCGCACCACAATTCTTCCTCCGAGGAGAGAGAGATTTTGGAGGCTAGCGAGACCATGGACTCCTCACAGCCTGTGCTGTATGAGAAGCTCCTGGAGGTATTAACGCGGGCTGTGTCCAAGCTCGAATTAGCTTGGACGGACAAGAAGCGGAAGCAGCGCACACCCAGTAAGCTGGATGAGAGCCTTCTGCACCCCGCATCACAGCCTTCACACTGGAGCCTGCCTTTTTTCCCGGATCTGCACACTGAAGTGTCCAGGTCCTGGAAGACCCCATATGCGGCACGCCTTTTTTTTTCAACAATCCTCGCTGTACACAAATGTTGATGGGTTTAAGGAGTGCGGCTATGAGCCAATGCCATGGGTGGAAGAGACGCTAGCTAGCTATCTCCCCCCAACTTAGCATTGTTGCTTAAGGCCCGGTATTGCCTACTAAACCGTTGCATGACACTTCGGTTCTAGTAGGCAAGGCTTACGAGGCAGCGGGTCAGGCTGCAGGTTGCCTCCACACGATGAGTGTGTTGCAGGCATACCCGACTGACCTGCTGCAGGAGATGGATGATGGATTCAGCTCTGAGGCTGACGATATTAGTCAAGTCAAGACAAGAGGCTTTTATTGTTATTTCTACTATACACAGTGGTACACAGTACACAGTAAAAAATGAGACAATGTTCCTCCAGAACCTTGGTGCTACACTAAACAACATAGATCTACAACACAAAGCTACATAAAGTGCATCGAGTGCAAACAGTCTGACGAAAAACAGAACAGACAGACAGACAACACAAGACAACACACATAACCCAAGATAGCGCCGACCAGTAAACCTACTGTATATTGTGTTTATACAGTACTGTGCAAAGAGAACTGTAAAAACTACAACTGGGAGTGTATATATAAACAGACACAATGCAGTGCAAAAAACAGCAGTAGCAGCAGTCAAGAGGTGCAAAAAAACAGGAGGTAAACAGTGTAATACAGTCAAGAGATGCAAAAAACAGCAGGTAAAGAGTGTATTACAGTCAGAGGTGCAAAAACAGCAGGTAAACAGTGTAATGCGGTCAAGTATAAATAATAATAAATAAATGATGGTGAAATGGATTGAGTTGAGTAATGAGTGTGTGTTACGTTCAGGTTGTACAGTTCAGTAACACACATTTGAGTGAGTGTGTGTGCGCGAGTTCCATTTCAGTTCTGTGTATTGAGGAGCCTGATGGCTTGCGGGAAAAAGCTGTTACACAGTCTGGATGTGGCGGCCCGAATGCTTCGGAACTGCTTTCCTGATGGCTGTGTGTGACGGGTGTGTGTGGTCATCCACAATCCTGTTGGCTTTGCGGATGCAGCATGTGGTGTAAGTGTCCATGATAGAGGAGAGAGAGACTCCGATGATCTTCTCAGCTGTCCTCACTATCCTCTGTAGGGTCTTGCGATCCGAGACGGTGCAGTTCTCAAACCAGGCAGTGATGCAGCTGCTCAAGATGCTCTCAATGGTCCCTCTGTAGAACGTGGTCAGGATGGGGGGAGGGAGATGAGCTTTCCTCAGCCTTCTCAGGAAGTAAAGATGCTGCTTGGCTTTTTTGATGATGGAGCTGGTGTTGAGTGACCAGGTGAGATGATCCACCAAGTGAACACTAAGGAATTTGGTGCTCTTGACGATCTCCACCATCGATGTTCAGTGGAGAATGGCCGATCTGTGCTCTCCTGAAATTCACGACCATCTCTTTGGTTTTGTCAACGTTCAGAGACAGGTTGTTTGCTCCACACCAGGCTGTTAACTCTTGCGCCTCCTCTCTGTATGCTGACTCATCATTCTTGCTGTTGAGACCCACCACTGTCGTGTCATCTGCAAACTTGACGATGTGGGTCGAGCTGTGCCTTGCTACACAGTTGTGAGTCAGCAGAGTGAACAGCACTGAGGGGCCCCAGTGCTTAGTGTGGTGGTGCTGGAGATGCTGTTCCCGATCCGGACTGACTGAGGTCTCCCAGTCAGGAAGTCCAGAATCCAAGTGCAGAGGGAGGTGTTCAGGCCCAGTAGGCTCAGCTTATCGATCAGATACAGAAGGATGATTGTGTTGACTGCTGAGCTAGTCTATGAACAGCATTCATAAATAAGAGTCCTTATTGTCCAGGTGGATAAGGGTGAAATGGAGGGTTGTGGAGATGGCATCGTCCCTGGAGCGGTTTGGACGATATGCAAACTGCATTAGGTCCAGGGAGGGTGGAAGCTGGGTCTTAATGTGCCTCATGACGAGCCTCTCAAAGCACTTCATCACGATGGGTGTGAGCGCGATGGGACGATATACATTGAGGCAGGAGACTGTAGACTTCTTCGGCACGGGAACGATGGTCGTTGTCTTAAGGCACGTAGGAACAACGATGCTGCTCAGGGAGATGTTGAAGATGTCGGTGAAGACATCCGCTAGCTGTTCTGCATATTCCCTGAGCACTCTGCCCAGAATGTGTTCTGTCCAGCAGACTTCCGTGGTTTAACTCTGCATAGAGTTTTCCTCACTTCAGCTGTGATAGAGGTAGAGCACCTGGTCACTGAGAGGAGGGGTGGTGTTCCTTGCCTTCATGTTGTTCTGTACCTCAAACCGGGCATAGAAGTTGTTCAGCGCATCTGGGAGGGAGGCATCACGGTCACAAGCAGGTGATGTTGTCTTGTAGTTCGTGATCACCTGGATGCCCTGCCACATGCGCCGGGTGTCTCCGCTGTCCTGGAAGTGGTCGTAGATTTTCTTTGCGTGTGCGCGCTTCGTCTCTCTGATGGCATGGGACAGTTTGGCCCTTGCTGTTCTTAAGGCTGTCTTGTCCCCTGTTCTGTCTGTGTAGTGATGGTCTTGGAGATGGTCTTGGAGAACGCATTTGCTGATGTAGCTGGTCACTGTTGACGTGTACTCCTCCAAGTTGATGGAATCACCATTGGTTGCAGCCTCCCTAAACATGTCCCAGTCAGTGCACTCAAAACAATCTTGAAGAGCAGAAGTAGCTCCTGCTGGCCAGGTTTTCACCTGTTTCAGAACCGGGGTAGAGCATCTCATGAGCGGTCTGTATGCTGGAATTAGCATAACAGAGATGTGATCTGAGTAGCTAAGATGGGGGCAGGGCTCCGCACGATACCCGCCAGGGATGTTTTGTGTAAACAAGATTCAGTGTGTTCGCTCCTCTCGTTGCAAAGTCCACTTGCTGATGGAGTTTAGAGAGCACAGTACTGAGATTTGCATGGTTAAAATCTCCAGCGATAATAAACAATCCGTCGGGGTGTTCACACAGTGCCTCCTCAGCATTAGCGCTGGGAGGAATGTACACTCCGACAATGAAAACAGTGGTGAATTCCTGTGGTAAATAAAACGGTCTGCATCTAACAGTCATGAACTCCATTAGCAATGAGCAATAGCGTGAGACAAACACAGTGTTCTTGCACCATTCCGTGTTGATATAAACACACACTTCACCACTGCCAGTCTTACCGCACAGAGCTGGGTTTCTGACGGCACGAAACATGGTAAGCCCGTCCAGCTGAATGGCGGCTTCCGGAACTCTGTCGCTGAGCCACGTCTCCATTAAAATAAAGACGCAGCAGTCTCTGAACTCTTGCCGCGTGGTCTGCTGGAGTCGGATGTAATCCAGTTTATTGTCCAGGGAGCAGACGTTAGAAAAAAGAATGGACGGGAGAGCCGGCTGGCTAGGGTTAGCATTTAGCCTAGCATGGACACCCACCTGCTTGCCGTGCTTCCGCTTCCTGGAGCAGCGCTTCCGACGTCCCTTCTCCTGGCCACCGACATCAGGTGACACCGAGGGCTGAGGGCCTGGTCTTTGTGGCTGAGGTCGCAGCAAGCCGAGGTCACAAAGGTTATTTATTACTTCATCATGCAGATTATTGGTTGCATGATTCTTGTACCGTAACAGCGTCTGGTGGTCGTACACATGAACACAGCTTACTCTGGTGTCCATGTATTGTAAAAAGTCGGGCTAAATATGGTAAAAGCTCCATTATTGGATCCGGAGAAGCCACTGCGAGCTACTGCCGTGCTGCCATCTTGGATTTTAAAATAATCAATAGGAGTAAGGAGTTACGTCACGCTGCCTTTCTAACCCTTAGGGTCACCAAGGAAACAACTAAGGCCATAGGGGCGGTCCATGTCAGCCCTAGTAGACACAGAAAGGTGTTCCTGCTGAGCGCTCCGATGGCTCCTCCTGGCCTGTTCAGCGACGCGGTTTCAGGAAACCAAAAGGCAATCGGCAGCGTTTCAGCGGTACCTTCTCTGTCGCTCCCATGGGGCCGCTCAGCGGGCGCAGCCCCAGCACCGCGGAGCCCAAAAACAAAGTGTTGCCACCCGACCCTGCCGGAAGGGCCCAAGGGTTTGAGGGTCATCCTCGCGAACAAGCGGGCCGTGATGCGTAGGCCCTGACTGTAAGAGAGCCTCAAACTCAGGAGGGCAGTGTTCAAGTCATTGCACAGTGCTCGTCCCTCCTCAGTGCCACTAGGAGGCCAGGCTGCTAGCCCTGTCTCAAGATGTGCTTCAGGGCACAGCCACCTCCAGCGGCCTTGAAGCGAATGGAGGAGATCCGCCGCCTCAGGAGGCCTCAACAGCTGCTGGGCATTGCTCCAGCCGCTCTGGAAGGGCCGGAGACCACCCCCTAAGAGACTTCCTGGCAGATTGGAAAAGCCTGCCAGACATGTCTTGGTGGGTCCTGCATACAATAGAGAAGGGCTACTCAATTAAATTCGGGTCCTCTCCTCCCCGCTTCAACAGGGTGTGTCCCACTCTGGTGGGACCCGGGCAGGCTCTGGTCTTGGAACAGAAAGTGTGCACTCTCCTAAGGTAAGAGGCCATCGAGGTGGTTTATCCCTTAGTCAGAGAGCAGTTCCAGGGGTGACCCCTCCAGTGGTGGCTCAGAGACAGAGGGTTCTCCCAAAAGGGCAATTCACTCTGTACTATCAAGGTCTCACGGAGAGCACTTCGAGCCTTAAATATGTGGAAAGAACGTTCCTGTCTCAAGGCCCTGTTGTCGCATAACACTAACGATGGCTGCATCCCTCCTTAGTCAGAGAGCAGTTCCAGGGGTCTCATGGCAGCAGCATACAATGTGATTTCACTTGGCCTCCTCCATATGAGACCCCTCCAGTGGTGGCTCAGAGAGAGGGTTTGGAGCGGTCTCTGGTTTGGAGTGGAGGTGGGGAGCGGTCATGAGTGGCCACTCCGCCCAAGGTTGGTGGAATGAGCTACACCTCACATTGCACATAAACTGCCTGAAGATGCTGGCTGTGTTTCTAGCATTAAAACACTTCCTCCTAGACCTGAGAGATCGCCATGTGTGGGTTCGTACGGACAACACATCGATGGTCTCGTACATCAACCACCAGGGGGGTCTCCGATCTCGCCCCCTGTACAGGCTGGCACGGCAGATCTGTAATAAGTGAACGAAAAAACGAAAAGGTGCCATGACAAATATATGTTTTGCCTAAAATATTACTTTTTTCATAAAAAAAAAAAGAAAATATTGCTTTTTTTATAGTAATTTTATTAAAAACCGTTAAAAGGTGCAATAAGTAATTGAAAAACGAAAAGGTGCCATGACAAATCATGTTTTGACAACAATATAACTTTTGTTCATAAAAAAATTATAATTAGGAAAATATAAATTTTCATGTTCTTAAGAAAAATTTCAAGTGAAACCATTTTAAAGCTGCATTAAGTGAACTAAAAACGAGAAGGTGGCATTACAAAACATTTGTTGTATCTAAAATGACTTTTCCTTGAAAATAAAGTTATTATGAAATAGGAATTAATAGGTGTGGGATGACAAATCATGTTTTGACAATAATATGACTTTTGTTCATTAAAAAATGAGTTAACATTGCTATCATAATTTTCATAAAATTCTGATAGTTATTATGAAAATATGAACTTTTATGTTAACCAGAATTTCATAAAAAAAAGTTAAAAAGTGAGTTAACATAAGTTAACAACAAAATGGATAAGTAGTAACGAACAATCATGTTTTCACATAATTATAACTATTTTATAGAAAATATGATATGAAAATATGAATTTTCATATTTATTAGCACATTTATAAAAAAATTCATAACAAATGACAAAAAGTGATGTGAACAATCACGTTTTCACATAATTATTACTTTATTTCATAAAAAATAGTTATTATAAAAACATGAATGTATATATTTATTAGCATAATTTCATGAAAAAACTTGTGCAAAGAGTTAACAAAAAAGTGACATGACAAATCATGTTTTGAATTAAAATGTGAATTGTTTCATAAAAAAACAAATGATAGTAATAAAAATATGAAATAACAGTGATATATTAATTTTCATAAAATTCTGATAGTATTATGAAAATTAGATTTTTTTTTTTTTATTTATTAGCAAATTTCATTAAAAACCATTAAAAGGTGCAATAATTGAACAAAAACAAAAAGGTGCCATGACAAATCATGTTGTACCTAAAATATGACTTGTTTTTTCGTAAAAATGAATATGATAGTTAATATGAAAATATGAATTAACATTGCTATCATAATGAACAAAATTCTGATAATTATGAAAATATGAATTTTTATATTTAATAGCAAATTTCATTCAAACAGTTAACAGGTGCAATAAGTGAATGAAAATAGAAAAGGTGCCATTACAAATATATATTTTGCCTAAAATATGACTTTTGTCGTTAAATAAATTGATTATGAAAATATTACTTTTTATATTAATTGGAATAATTTTATTTAAAACTGTTAAAAGGTGCAATTAGTAATTGAAAAACAATAAGGTGACATGACAAATCATGTTTTGCCAAAAATACAACTTTTGTTCGTAAAAAAAAAAATTATAATTGTGAAAAAAATGAATTTCCATGTTCAAGAATAATTTCATATAAAACCGTTTAATGGTGCATTAAGTGAACGAAAAACGAAAAGGTGCCATAACAAAACATTTGTTGTTTCAAACATAGTTATTTTAAAAATGGAAATTAAAAGGTAGGATGACAAAGATTTGACAAAATCTGATTTTTTTAAAAATAAAAAAAAAAAAATTATTGTTATTAGGAAAATATTAAAATGTCATGTTCTTAAGCTTAATTCATGAAAAAAAATCAAATTGCAAATGGCAAATCAAATTATGCAAATGAATATAAAAAATTATATTTTCATTATTATATTTTTATGGAATATTTTTTTTTTTGTAAAAACGTTTTTACAAAAAAAAGGGTTTTTTTTGCAGACCTTTTTTTTCTTTTAAATGATAAGTGCTTATGGTGGTTTGGGTATTTAAAGAGATTTGGCAAAACACTCTGGGAAGCAATCTGTAGTCTGAACTTCCCACACAGTTTCTGTTTGTCTCTAGTGACGGATACAGTGACTCACAATTCTTTTGTAAATTGCATTGCTAAACTATTTGGTTTTATGCTGATCATGTTGTGTAACTATCTTTAATTATTTATTCTAGATTTGACATTTGTTTATTGATTATTGCCTGGCAAATAAATGTTGAAAAATTCTTGATATACTACATTTCCTGAAATCATTTATAACCAACCCCAGCCACTTTCAGTGCCGGTCCCAAGCCCGGATAAATTGGGGAGGGTTGCGTTAGGAAGGGCATCCAGCGTAAAAACATTTGCCAAATCAAACATGCGGAGGATCCGCTGTGGCGACCCCTAACGGGAGAAGCCGAAAGAAAGTTTTATTTATATCTAGTAGATTATGTAGTTTGGTGTTACCGCTAATCTATGACCAGGATAGTACATACAGAAGGCTCATGAATGGAGAGTGCATAGAGCACAACGTCTGGGACCTTCTGATTTCTATCACTAACTTAGCAAGTTATTAGAAAGTGGCTAAATCAACTATTCTTCATGCATGAGCAAGCATTGAGCGGCCTACTTAAAGAATATTAGTTTACGGTAATATCCTCTGACTAAGATTCTGACTGACGAGTTTGTGTCCATGAGCAGGTATACTTGACCAAGCACAGGGCTCTAAGCGACTCCGGGTCTATAACAAAGGATCAAGTAAAAAAACGTAATGCTTAAAATAATCTATTAAAATTTAAGAAGAAATACAACCAATAAGGTGATCAGCTTTAATTACATATATTCAAGTTAAATCTTTTAAAATTGGAGTCCGATTCGAGTTAAAAAAAATTGGATTCATGTAATGTGCTTCATGCACTTGTTACACCAAAGGTCTTGCCAGTAACTGTCAAATAAACCTTAACCTACAAGATGAATTCTATAGCACTGCCTATTGAAAGTAGAACATATGCAACTGCTATCAGGATCTTCCGGGCACATGGCACGCACTTCCAGTTTAGCAGTGCGCACTTCCTGTGTGTGTGTGTGTGTGTGTGTGTGTGTGTGTGTGTCACTTCCTGTGTGTGTGAAAATCTTGCCGTTTTTCCTGCGCCTCCGGGTATTTAACCTGTTAACCTTTGCCACAGATTTTGTGACTCACAGCTGAAAATGCCCTACCCAAATTTTAAATGTTTCTTTTTATTATTTTAACAGTTATTTTAACAGTTTTAATTTGTTATTTTAACAGTTCCTGATAAAATTGGGCTACATACACAATTTAAAAACCTTTGAAAGAAGACACTTTGAGCTTTACTAACAATCATTCAAAGATTATATTGCTCAAAAAGATATTACGTTATAGATGATGAAGTCATATGGATAAACATTTCCTGCATTGAACATTATTTTTAATCCATATATAAATACATAAAATCAGTCCTGGAGAAATCCAGAAAGGTACTGGGTTGAAAGCCACATGTCTCATGAATTTATATTTCAAATTTTATGAAGATCTTATACAAAAATGAGATTCCTACAAACATTTATCTGAGACTATGTTTGATCATTGTTGGGATCCAATCCCAACAATTCTCACACACACACACACACACACACACACACACACACACTTTTCAAGCATTTCGCTTATAAAAACAAACAGGCACTAAAACCTATAAAATCGTATACAACTGTAGAGAAAGATATATTGTAACTTACAGATATAAAATAGCATCTCCATGCAGATTTCCAAGTCTCTGTTGTTACTCTGCCCCAAAAAATTATTTTCCACATCACTGCTTTGTGCAAATCTCAGATAAAAATTTTTTTCTTGACTGTCCGTTTTTTTCCTTATTTCCTTTTTATTGTAAACAAAGTCCAGATAGCACAAGCTGAAAACAAGCTGTTTCTGCTGAACTGAGAGCTGCATTCACTTCCAGGTTTGTGTGCACGTGTGCTCCTGTGTTTGACCAGTAATAGTTTGTAAAACTAAGACTCACCTACGTGGGGAATAGAATCCTTCCATATATTGTTAGAATCCCACACTTATTGGCTACATTTTCCATTTTAATGCTACTGGCTGGAAATAAAAGTTTTGAAATGATAGGTGGTACAGAAAAGACACCTGCCTGTAGTGTTGACTCAAGCCCGAGATTCCGCCTCTTATAATGATTTATTTATTTACTTTTTAGTGTGTGTAGTCTCATTGTTTTATAACACAATATTCTACCAGCCATATTAGGTTTTTTTTACCAGCAAGATATCGTTTTTTATGCAAAAGTTATTCGGAAACATATACACACAAAAACCATCCGAAGTTCTGTGTAAATAAAAGAATAACCATCTAAATTTCAACACTATTGTTTGGTTGGAGCAAAAATGCTATCCTATCAGGATCTTCCGGGCACACAGCGCACACTTCCGGGTCCGAGGCATGCACTTCCTGGTCGGTGGCCATCTTGCCATTTTTCCCGTGCCTCCCCGTATTTAAGGACACCCAAGACTTTAGCTCGGGGCTAGATTATCTCACTGGCTTCCAAAGTCCCTGAGAAATATTCTTGCCACACTGCCTGCTTTGGTTCCTGCTCCTGTTCCTGACCCCTCTTCTGCTCTGCTTTGTTTTTGAACTCTGGACTGGTTTTTGGTTTGTGTTTCTGCCATGCCTATATTCTTCTGTTTGCCGGCTTTGATTTTTTTGGATCGTTTTTTTGCTTATCTGCTTGATACTTTTCATATTAAAAACTGTTTTCCACTAACTGCTGCTCGTATCCTGTATTTGGGTCCTCACTCATCTAGTCACCCGTGTTCTCCGTCTTCTTTTTTTTCATGGCTGGATAGCAGTCTTCTAGCCTCAGTTTTTTGGTGCTACTTTGGTGCTAAAAAACTACAACATGGTTTATGTTACCAATCTCATGCTATGCTAAAATTTAGTTAAGTTTATCAGGTGCCTGTGTCAAGAAGGTGAAATATACCACATTGCAATTTGAGACATATACACAAAAGCCAGTGGTTTTTCTGTTATTTTTTAATTTTTATTTTTTTTTATTTCTAAACTTTTCAGATTTGTAAGGAAGCAACAGTTAATCATTATTGTATTATTGATTATCAATATAAAATACCACAAAATACTGTACTAAGATTATTAGTCATATTCCTCCCAGACACTATGGTATATTAAATGATAACTATGAGTTCACCAAAACAAAAAGTAATAAGATTGTACAAAACATTATTCTGCTGGGCTCCATTGACAATAATAAATTTTACTATGGCAGAAATTTTTATATTTTTACTTACAAAGGTGTGCTGTGTTAAATATAAACTATAATTTTTAAGTTTTAATTTCAAAGTTGAAAAAATATATACATTTATATAATTAAAACAATATAACTGACCTTAAATTGCAGGATGTATCCTGGTTGGACAATTAACTCTCGAGTAGTCAAGATATTATAGGTTCCATCTTGGTTTTGGTTTTGCCAGTAGAGATGGAATGTTGGATTGCCACAAAAACCAGCTGTTCGCACACCATTTGGATAGAAATTCCAGCTTACTTCATGAGATATATCCTCTGAGGGTATGTTAAAAGAGAGAGAAAGAGAATGCGATGAAGAAATGGAAACAAAAAAGGCTATGGTTATTTGTTCTTATTGCAGAATGATGATCTTAAAAAGGCTAAGGCTTTTTAGTTCAACCTATCATGCCTACGGTTTTATGTATATTATGAGAAAACATTACTTAGCAAACAGTTTAGCATTTTAAATACCTTCATCAAAGGTGTCCAAGAGGGTGCTGGGGTTGATTTCAGAGCCTCCAACCAGAATATTATCTAGGGCCCACTGAGCACGGTCAAAATTTGGAGTTACCAATCCTGAAGACATCTTGAACGGCTGCCACCAACGCAGGCGTGTAGCATTGGTCATAGCTCCCACAGGCAAAAGAATGTAATCTCTTCTTACTGACAAATACTTCAAATAATCCATCTCATGAAGGAGTGTCCATGATATACCTTTGTGTATGTGTGTGTACATATGTGTTCATGAGAAGGGGGTGGGGATGAGGAAAAAAGATTGAGAATATTTTTTTAAATTGAACAGTGCTCTTTAGATAAGACAAAAAAAAAAAAACAACAGACCTCCATCAGTTGAATAATCCAATAGTACATCTTCTTTTCTACAAGATTGATAGTGGCACATACTCATAATGTCTTCACTTCCAATTCTGGTCCAGTACTCTACAAACCTGACACCCCATTATAAGAGAGATGAAAATAATAGAAAAAGAGTCAGTACATTTTCTGAATGTGATTTGATAAAGCATTTTCATGCAACAAAAACTAAAGTGTAGATTTACTATAAATTACCCTTTTTAAAGAAAAATATATTATAAAATAAAATGTAGACCAGTACTAACTTGGCTCCACGTAGATCAAGATCAGCAGTTACAGCCTGCCTTGTATTAGCTCCATTAAAATAAAGTGCCTTTCCCTCAACCAGTGATCTACAGTCTGTGCATGCATAGCCTCCCTCCAAAATTTCCCACTGTGGACCAGGAGACCCCTGCCATTCAAATCGCTCTTTTAAGGTTCCCTGAAAAAATACAAACATGTGTAAATACAAACAAATTCATGTCTTTTCTTATTGGTGATTGGTGTTGGTAAACGATATATAGAAAGCATGCTTTACCTTCAAAATTGAGTTAGCATAGCAATTTTGTCCAGAAAATCCTGGATCACAAAGGCAGTGCTGATCTAGACAGTCACCATGACCACCACAGTGGTTGTCACATGCAGGTCCAATGTAAATGTTACCTACTGCCCATTGTGTGTCTGAATGCAGCTGGTAGAACCGGAACCGCACAGCTCTGTGGTAAACCATATAACAGAACACAATATTTCCACAAGAATAGTTTTAGGCAAGGTACTCAAATCTTTAAGCAATAATATATAGAATATATTTACATAAAATGTATATAAATATATTTTTAATACATAAAAATATTGTGTAACAGACCATCTATATTATATTCTTGATATAACAAATAACATGAATGCACATTTATATACAACAGCAATTCATAAAATATAAGTAAAAACAGTATGCGATGATTTGCAAATCTCTTAAGCTGATTTTTTTTTTTTTTTTTTTGCCACAGTAGAACATAAATAAAACATATTACATATGAAACTGAAAATCTTAAGAAAAAAAAAGGTAATTTTGAAGTTGATTGCTGTAACACCTCGAATTTTATGATGGGGCAACAAAAGGCTGGAAAAGTAGTTTACTGTAAAGCTAGAGGAAAATTTTGCAACCAATTAGGTTAACTGCCAACAGATTAGTAATATAATTGTGTATAAAACCATCTTAGGGAACCATAGTCTCTAAGAAGTAAAGGTGGGCAGAGGTTGACCAACCTGTGAAAAACTGCTTCAACAATTATTTTTTAGAACAATTTCAAAATAATGGTATTCAACAAATTGCAAAGACTAAAAATATCTTATCATATACAGCACAAAATATCATCAAAAGATTTTGAGGAATAAGGGGAAATATCAATATTGGATAACAATGATCCATACAGTCCAGACCGCTCACCAATTAAAAACATTTGGTGCATCATGAAATAAACTATGACAAAGAAGACCCAGGACTGTTTCATTTTGTTTCAGACACAGCTAGGACAACTTTTTCCTCCCAAAACTACAGCAACTTCTCTCCTCAGTTAGCAGATGTATATGTACTGTGCACAGAGAATTTCTAAGATCCATCAAATTCAAAATTACCATATGTTTTTCTTTGAAAGTATACATTTCCTTAGCTTATTTGATGTCATCTTTGTGCTATTGTGAATAAAATGTGGGTTTATGTAACTGCAAAAAAAATGTGCATTCTGTTTTTATTAGCATTTTGCGCATGGTCACAAACTTGGGAATTGTGGTTGTACACACTGTGTACAATGGAGTTTAAAACCTGTATTTACATGTCTTTAAGGCTGTCAGGAAGAGGATAAACAGCTCTTTTCCAGCCTTCTGCAGCAAAGAAAACAGATGGCAGGGACACTTGATCCCCACAGTGAGGGTCAGCTGGAAGGCACTGTGGCACAAGGTACTTCCAGGAGACACCAAAGTCTACTGAATATTGTACATGGACATGTTGATCAGCATGTCTTTCTGGCATATTGCAGCCAACTGCAATCTGCAATATACACAAAACAGTGCAGTGTACAATACAGTGAACAAAGTTTTACATTAAACAAATAGAAATCATTTTACTGACAAAGGTATCAGATTTAGAGTCATACTGGATCTTAAGAGATACAAGTCCTTTGTTTTTCTCTACACATCTAAAAGAGTTTCTAATGGTCTTTCTAGTTTTCTTCCAACTTGCAAGGAAAAACTATTGAAAGATCTGATTGGATCTGATCGTACATCTGTGCTGAATTTTTCTAATGAGTGTTCTGTGTTTTAATTAGTGCCAGTCAGGATCAAAGGGTTAGAGAGAAAAGAGCTTAAAACAAGAGAGAAAGATTTATATGTTTGAAAACAAGACATAAAGCTGCATTCTGGATCAGTTACAGAAGTCAAATGTTCCTCAATTAGTTAACAAGTAATTAGTTCATTGCAGTAGTCCAGGTTGAACAAGCATTTGTGTGGCCTGTGTGGTCCTGAAAATGCTCGGGCTTCCTGCAATGCCAGCAGACAGGCCCAGACATCACTTTTACAACTGTGACACCAAAGTATGTCACCCATGTTGTCTTGGTTTTCCCAGGTTGCACACAGAGACTAAAAGTGAGATCAAAGATTTGCCTGTGGAGATCACAAGATTATGTGTGGATAAATATTATTATAGCTCATTTCAGCATCCAAGTAGCCTTGCTGATGAACTGCTCGCCATGCTGCCAGACATGCCAACATCTGAATGGAAACAACAGTGTCTGGGAGAAATGGGAGTATTGAGTGCCACCCACATAGTAGTATGAAATCCTAAGTGAGGAATTTATCACCACCAAGATATCTAAGTAGACTGCGATTTAAATGGCACTGCATTAGTGGCATCCTCTCGCAATAGCTCCCATGGTGTATTTTTTATATTCTTTTTAGTATTTTTACCTTTTATTTACCTTACACACTCTTTTTGTTTTGGACTTTTGACAATTAAGTGGTATAACCTCAATGTTTTTTCTGTTTTCCTGTTGTTGTTTTTTTTTTTTTTATTGATTTGTTTTTTAAATATTTTTTGTGCCAGGAAGACACGCAGCTGATCATAATGATATTTACCTTTAAGGCATTTAGCAGACACCCTTGTCCAGAGCGACGTACAAAAGTGCTTTCAGTCTCTAGCAATAAATAAATCTACACTTGTACGCTAGACTAGATCTTGAGATAAATCAGCCTACTTCTCTGTTGAGGGTTTTTTTTTTTTTTAGAACAAAACAAATTTTGTTGTATGTCAAAAGTGTTGTATGAAGCCCAATTTTCTCATGAACTGTACATTTTAATTTTGGTTGGGCATTTTCAGCTGTAAGTCCCAAAATTTGGTCCAGGTGGGGCGGGGAGGGGCGAATTTAGATAAATGTTTGTAGGAATCTCATTTTCCATGATATCTTCATTCAATGTAAAATATAAACTTCATGAGACATGTGGCTTTTAACCTATTACTTTTCTGGATTGCTCCAGGACTGATTTCATGTATTTATATATGAAGAAATAAAATGTTCATCATATTTAACTTTCTATTACTTATTATCTTTTTGAGCAATATCAACTGTGAATAATGGACAGTAAAACTCAAAATGTCTTTTTTTCAAATATATTTAAATTGTAGTTTACTTTTATCAGGAACTGTTAAAATGTAAATTTAGTTAGGGTATTTTCAGGTGTGAATCCCAAAAGCTGTGGCGAAGGCTAATAGGTTAAGTGTTTCAGGAAAGGAAGGTCTTCATCCCACCACCTCAGTGCCAGAACAGAGAAGAACCTTGAAGTATACTTCCCTCTTACCCTGAGAGAAGGTGATACCAGTCAATCAGTGCTGGAGGATCTCAGTGTGGTGCAGTATGAGGTGTGATGAGGTTTCTGAGGTAAGAGGGTGCTGGTCCATTTTTGGCCTTGTAGGCAAGCATCAGTGTTTTGGATCTGATATGTGCAGCAACTGGAAGCCAGTGGATGGAGCGCAGCAGTGGGGTGGTTTGGGAGAACTTGGGCAGGTTGAACACAAGTCACACAGTTGCGTTTTTGGATTATTTGCAGTGGACGAATAGCGTTTAAAGGAAGACCTGCCAGCAGAGACTTGCAGTAGTATAGTCTCGAAATGACAAGAGACTGAACAAGCACCTGGGCAGCCTGTGTCGGACAGAAATGGTTGAATCCTTCTGATGTGAAATCGACACGAATGAGCCACATTAGCAACATGTGAGGAGAAGGACAGTTGATTCTCCATGGTCACCCCAAGGAATTAGCTAATTGCCATGACCCAAACCCACACTTCCCAGAATGAGGCCCCAAATTCTTGACGAGCTGCAGGTGAGACATTGAGGATGCATGGCCGAATATAGGGTGACAGAGATTGCAGGCTGAGTGATAAAAAAAAGTAGTTCTGTGTTTAACATTACTATTAAATAAATATCTGTAGCCCACATATAGAACTGGCCATCATCCTCCAGCAACACAACCATCACACAGCCCTTCCCCATGGTCTGCCTGCTGTCAGCAGAGCACAGTTCAGTACAACTCCAGGTCATGTACCTACTGGACTACCTACATTTAAAGGGAGCTATTTTGCACTCAACAAAAGTCTCAGCATCACCTATCAGTTGTGACTGCAGGGAGAGAAGCATGATGCTAAATAATTTGCGGACCTTATGTAGCTAAAACTCTTTGTTGCTTTACAACTAAAGAGGACAGTGGAATGGGCCAATGCCACTACAGCATTTCTCAATTAGGCAATTTAGCTAACAATTGAAGATTTGACAGCATATCCAAAGATAGCACCCCCCTCCCTTCAGTCACACTTTTTTGTTCTCGCTCCACCCAAGCTAGGGTAGAAGTTGTAGTATCTGAAATATGTAATATCTGAAATATGTAGTACCTGTATT
>JAAIIK010020256.1:516425-563045 GCA_014706435.1 Silurus glanis
TCTTCTGAGCAACATCTACACTCAATCACAACCAGAAATATACTTCAAAGTGAAATGTGAAAAAAAAAATGGGAAGTGAATGATTTTTAATTGAAAGTTTTCGTATAAATAATAAGAGTTACAGTAAGTGCCCTTAATTATTGTTGTGGGTTATTCAAGTGCATGTACCTGTCATGAGACAGTTTTTTTTTTTGTTATGATCTTAGTCTCAATACATTAAAGAATATGTATGCATTTTTTTATATCTTATCTAAGTTTTTTATATTTGCATTGCAAGGTGTATTAATCACGCTGCTGTTTTGGATGGCAAAAATTTATTTTTTGTTTTAATTATGAAGAATCATGAATTTGAGATGCGATTGCTGTGTACAGTAGATGTAATCGGTAGAAGCCAAGCTATTATTTAATGGCTTTCCAAAGGTAGTGAAGACAGAAATGCAAAAGTCGTTGTCCCGCTCATTAATTTATTATAATTAATTACTGCCACAAACGACAGTGCGCACTTATAGTATCAGTTTGGCACTAGAGTCTTAAACAAGTCCATGATCGATATTCCTGGGAAGTGCAACAATTTCTTTTTCATTCTAAGAAACTGGTGTTACTAGACCTGCAGCATTCTGCATGATAGGCTTTCTGGTCCTGCATAAAAAAAACAAAAAAAAAAAACATCTGCATACAGCCTAGCTTCATTAGAACTAGACTGCATGCAGATGTGGGGTTTTTTTTTTTATGCAGGATCAGAAAGCCTATCATGCAGAATGCTGCAGAACTAGTGGTGCAATCAATTTGTCCAAATCCAACTTATTTATCATTTACTTATTACCTGTTGGTAATTATTTTCTTTTATTTTAGGAAATATGGCATTTATTTTCATTGCTACATCGACAACACCAAGCTTAATTTGTCCTCCAAACCAAATTGTACTCTTCTTTCCTTTTCTTTTTTAAATTGTTTAGAAGAGATTCTCGCACAATTTTCTCAAGTTGAATATTGACAAAACAGGTCAATATAACAGAGGTTCTTCTGGTTGGCACCAAGTCCAATTTGTCAAAATTCAATAGTTACTCACTTTCTATTGATAACTCTATAATCTACACATCTTCTTAGGTTAAGAGTCTGGATGTCATCCTTGATAGTACATTGTCTTTTGAAAAAAACATGTAAACAATATTACACGGTCGGCGTTCTTCCATTCCTCACATCCAATTTTACAGCTATTCTTGTACATGCTCTAATTACCTCACACACTGATTATTGTAACTCTGTTCTGTTCGGGTTACCTCACAAACTCCTTCATAATCTTTAATTGGTCCAGGACTCAGCTGCCTGTTTATTCACTATAACCTCCTCCATCGCGCATATCTCCCCTGTTCCCCTTTCAGGAACTTGAGCTGCATCAGAACACGTTGGGAACGCGACTGCGTTGTCCATGCTTTGAATAATGTGTGTAATAATTCAAAATTTAAGGCAGGCTGTCACCGGCGGGGTGACATCACGACCAGGAAGTATAAAACGCAAATGGAGTGAAGCCAGCTTCAGCTTCTCTTTGTTCACAAAGCGCTCCAACATGGAACAAGACCATGCAGCTGGATGCCCCAATCTCGCCCTCAGGCCTTTTTGGTGATGGCGTTAGTTTGGTAGTCAAAAGGTTTCAGGAAGCCAAGAAACAATCAGCTGACCCTCCCATCATATATCCTCCAGCCTGAAGTGCACCTGTACGCGTGGCCCTCCTCAAGCAGCCTCCATGGGAGAGTCCTCTGAGGAGAGATCTTCTCTCTCAATCAGGGGGCACAATAGTTCACCCCTGACCCTGAAGGGGCACAGCTCCAAGGGTCTGGTCTCTCCACCGAGGTATTAGAGACCATTCTCCAATCCGGAGCTCCCTCCATGATGTTCACTGTGTGGTGCGCTCAGCACCAATTGGACCCAGTCCACTGCCCAGTTGGTTCAGTGCTGGAGTTTCTGCAGGAACAGTTTGCAAAAGGGTTGACTCCATTCACCATTAAAGTCTAAGCATCTGGCATTTTGGCGTATCACGCCTCCATGTCGGGACATTTTCTGGGCAGAGTTTTCTCCATGGCACCCAGAGGCTGGGACAAGTCCTTGGAGGAAGTCGAAACAATTGTTCATCTGCTACGTCCCTCCGAGGACAGGCAGATGGATTATTGACGGTATTGCATCCCCTTACGGGTCCTCTGGTCTTCCCTGTAGCGTCTGGCACAGGTCATTTAGATTTCATGTCCCAGGCATTCCTTTTAACCTTTGACATCTACATCTCAGTCAAAAGGTGAAACTTTTATTGGGGGTGGTGTATCCCACAGTGTCACACTCCCCCTCCGAAGACACAAAACAGGACCAACCCCCGAACTCTTGTTGGCCTCACAGGGAACAACCATAAAACAATCCAAACTCGAAACTCGATCCAGCATGGCTGCTTGTGACACACACACACACACACACACACACACACACACACACACACATGCACACATGCACACACACACAACACAAAGGGGCATTCCTTTTTCTAATTAAACAAGTAAATAAGATGCTCCATATTCCACGACATAAACCGATACCTTGTATGTATCTAAAAATTCTATTAATGTAACTCTATTAATGTTGTCTCTTCTATTAAGGCTTGATTGACTTAGAATTATCTGCTCTTTACTTTCCTGACAAGGGTGCATTTTATTTATTGATCAGAATACAACATTGTATTAACATCAGTTATACTTTAATTACTGATCTCTGTAAGTTAATTTACCCCTGTTCTAATGCTGTAATTTCTTTTAAGGCCGGATGTCAAAATTGATACAAAATTATCTGCTCTTCACTTTCCTAGTGAAAGTGCATTTTGTTTTGTGTTTTCATTTCTTTTTTTACCAGAACACAATATCATAGTAACATCAGTTACACTTTGATTACTGATCTATGTATGTAATGTACCGCTGCCTTTATGCCGTCATTCCTCTTCATGTTTAGTATCCAAATGACCACAAAATTATGTTACTTATTTTTCAAAAATGGTGCATTTTATTTGATCACGAAAGGTACCATACCATCTTAATACACTTTGGATAAAACTTTAAAGTTTTATAGCCCAAACCACGCCCACAGACACATGAAACAAAGGGGAGTTTTTCCCTCCAAGATTTCAGGCCATAGCATTGGCCATTCCCCCAAAGATGGGTGGGGTTCAGGACCTTTAAAACGTCTTGAACCCAACTAATCGTGGTTCAGCCAAGGAAAGCAAGCTCGCTCACTCGGCTCGACTGGAAATGCTCGGAACCCCGGGGCCCGAAGGCCCGGGGGCACGAAGGCCCGGAGAGTCGGACGCTTAGAACAGCCCTGCAGCGACTCTTCGGGACGAGATCTCAAATCTCTTTTGAGATCTTCCAGCAAGCTTTATCTTCAAGAACACCAACTGCTCTGATCTTCAGGAGAAGCTGGAAGAACATCTGACTCCATCCTAACCAACTCGTCCAAGATTCTTTTGTCTACCGCATCCGGACTCTTGTGCAACAAGCCAATGCAAGTAACCGGTTTACCAACTAATTTAGATGCATGTTAAGTTTGAACACCTTAATATTAAGGCGAATTTAAATTTCCGTGACGATTTCTCAGTTAGGATGTGATTAATTTTGAAGTTTAAGCTTGCCATTCCTTTCCTTCCTTTCTCTCCTTTCTTCTTTCCCTTTTCTTCCTCCTTTTCCTATTTTTAACTTTTTGTTTATTTTATTTTCATTTTTATTTTCTTTATTTCTTTTTGTTTGTTTGTGTAGTTAGTTTTATGTTATGTTTGTCTCATTCATTAAATGCCGTATTTTTCATAAGTGATTGTCTCTGAGTGCTGCTCACATTCTTAAGGTTCCTGCAACATTCGATCTGAACTACATGCTCTATTAATTGTACGGTATAAAGTAAAGGGGGGGTTTCTCGGCCGGGAAGATACCTCTTTTTATAGAATTTATATAAAATTATACTGTCTGTTCGCCGGACGAACAGACTAATAAGTGTAACGTTTATTCCATTACCGTCAATTCAACTTAATTTAAATATTTATGAGTAACTATAACCCGTTATAATTACTTATAAATATTCCCTTTTCTTTGCGTGCTTAATTCGCTACATATAATGGTGGAGAATGCAGGCAAACTATTGGTCAAACTATATACTCATTTTATCTTTGTCAATGATTTTTCCCTCTTCTCTCCCATTCGCTACATCCGGGGTCAGAGCGCACTCGACCCGGAGTGTGGCAGCCTCTAAGGCTTGGTCCTCTGTAGTGTCCTTTAGTCACTATGGGGTCAAGGGCATTTAGCTGGGCTGCTCCTCATCTCGGGAATTCTCTTCCACAATTAATATGTGAATAAGTGTTTGTCTGACCTCTTAAATCATGCCTCAAATCTCATCTATTCAGATTAGCTTTTCTGACAAATTTTAACAGTTAAATAGCTGTTTGATTTAATGTTTTCACTCTACTGCACAGTGTCCTTGAGTGTTTTTAAAGACTTTTTTAAATAAAATGTATTATATTTAATAAAAAGAAAAATTTGACTCACATAATTAAAAAGGGAAATATGTGCATACTGCCTGAGGCATTGCTGGGATAAGCAGCACCAAAATATTCACAATCTAGGAAATGTGGCTCTTCCACGCACATGTATTCAGTGTTGTGCAATGATGTGATCTGTGGCAGTAATAAATTGTCACTCCCATTTATGGTTAACTATATCAGACCTATACATTTAAAGGTAAATGGGATGTGGTGGTGATGGGATAAATAAAACAAGGACCTGGTAGAATTGCAGAATGCATCTATTTAGACTAACCTTTGTGAACTTTTTGTTGATTTGAATACTTGTAAGTACATAGCACTGATTAATTGGAACACACTTGGTTTGGTGAGCTCATTAAGCCTTGAACTTCATAGACAGGTGCATCCCATCATGAGAAAAGGTATTTGAGGTGGCCAATTGCAAGTCGCTGTTCTCTTTGACTCTCTTCTGAAGAGTGTCAACATGGGGGTCTCAAAACAACTCTCAAATGATCTGAAAACAAAGATTGTTCAACATTATGGTTTAGGGGAAGGCTACAAAAAGTTATCACAGAGATATAAGCTGTCAGTGTCCATTGTAAGGAACATAGTGAGGAAATGGAAGACCACAGGCACAGTTCTTGTTAAGGCCAGACGTGGCAGGCCACATAAAATATTGGAGAGGCAAAGGCGAAGGATGGTGAGAACTGTCAAAAACAGCCTACTGACCACCTCCAAAAACCTCACAACATCAACTTGCTGCAGATGGTGTCACTGTGCATCATTCAACAATTCAGCGCACTTTGCACAAGGAGAAGCTGTATGGGAGAGTGATGCGAAAGAAGCCTTTTCTGCACACATGCCACAAACGGAGTCGCTTGAGGTATGCAAACGCACATATGGACAAGCCAGCTTCATTTTGGAATAAGGTGCTGTGGACTGATGAAACAAAGATTGAGTTATTTGGTCATAACAAGGGGCGTTATGCATGGCGGCAAAAGAACACAGCGTTCCAAGAAAAACACTTGCTACCCACAGTTAAATTTGGGCGAGGTTCCATCATGCTGTGGGGCTGTGTAGCCAGTGCCGGTACTGGGAATATGCTTAAAGTTAAGGGTCGCATAGATTCCACTCAATATCAGCAGATATCAGTCACAAAGTTGAAGTTACGCCGGGGCTGGATATTTCAACAAGACAACGACCCAAAACACTGCTCAAAATCCCCTCGGGCATTTATACAGAGGAACAAGTATAATGTTCTGGAATGGCCATCCCAGTCCCCAGACATGAATGTCATTGAACATCTGTGGGGTGATTTGAAGCCGGGCTGTCCATGCTCGGCAACCATCAAACCTAACTGAACTGGAGATGTTTTGTAAGGAGGAATGGTCCAAAATACATTCATCCAGAATCCAGACACTCATTACAGGCTATAGGAAGCGTCTAGAGGCTGTTATTTCTGCTAAAGGTGGCTCTACTAAATATTGATGTGATTTTTCTGTTGGGGTGCCCAAATTTATGCACCTGTCTAATTTCGTTTTGATGCATATTGCGCATTTTTTGTTAATCCAATAAACCTCATTTCACAACTGACAACCGAAATGCTTTTTACGATGGTCCGGCATGAGGGAATAGAATGAGGGAAAATAAACCAAGAAAAAAAAAAGAACGTACATAAATAAAAAGTATAAACTGTATAAAATATATAAAGATATATGTGAAAATAAGTGTGTATACAAGGATGCGTATGACAGTAAAACAGTAAAATTTAAGGTGATTGACGTGATTTTCCTTAAAGTGACCGTGAGCAGTATGGTGTGGTATAAAGTGCACTGTGCTGTGCAAGTCCAGAGTTAAAGTGACAGTCCAGAGATTAAAGTGCCATAGTGCAAAATAGTTGTGCCTTAAAAAGTTTGAAGATGAAGAGAGAGGTCCAGTACTAGATCCTGGGTGTTTCCTGGTTTAAACTCCAAATGGCCTGTGGGAAGAAGCTCCTCCTCATTTTCTCTGTGTTTGCTTTCAAAGAGCGAAAGCGCTTCCTTGAACACAACAAAGAAAAGAATCCATTGTTTGGATGGCTGAGGTCCTTAACAATCTTCCTGGCCCTGGTCCGGCACCACGTGCTGTAGATGTCATGCAGGTTAGGGAGCTCGGTGTGGATGGTACGTTCAGCTGACCGCACCACACTCTGGAGGGCTCGCCTGTCCTGCATGGTGCTGTTCCTGAACCAGGAAGTGATGCTACCCGTCAGGACGCTCTCAATGGTGCAGATGTAGAAAGTCTTTAGCACCTAAGAGGGTAGTTTAAGGTCTCTTAAGCATCTCAAATAGTACAGACGCTGCTGGGCCTTCTTCACCAGAGTGTTGATGTGACAGGACCAAGACATTTCCTGTGTGATGTGAACACCTAGGTACCAGAAACTGTCCACTCTCGCCACTGGGGTCCCGTTGATGTTTAGCGGTTGGTATGACCGCTCCTGCTTCATGCTGAAGTCCACTCAACTACTGAAGTCCATCAACTCCTTAGTCTTACTGATGTTCAGGAGAAGGTTGTTCTCCTGGCACCATCTCTCCAGGTTTTTAACCTCCTGTAGGTAGGCCGTCTCGTTGGAGATCAGGCCCACAACAACAGTGTCATCAGCAAACTTTATGATGGTGGTGGAGTTGTAAGTGGCCACACAGTCATATGTGTACAGTGAGTACAGCGGGGGCTCAGAACACAACCCTGGGGAGCTCCAGTGTTGAGGGTGAGGGTGGATGAGGTGTGTTTGCTTGTGGTCTGTCTGTCAGGAAGTTGGAGATCCATTGACAGTGTGGCAGGCTGAGTCCCAGGACCTCCAATTTAGAGCTGAGCATGGAGGGAATTATGGTGTTGAACGCTGAACTGTAGTCCACAAACAGCATCTTTGCCTAATTCCCTTTTCTGTAGTCCAAGTGGCTCATCGTTGTGTCTGGAATATTTGCGATGCATCCTCAGTAGAACGGTTCTGGCAGTACACGAACTGTAGAGAATGCAGTGTGTAGCAGTGATGAAGTCTCTGACCAGTCTTTCAAAAGCATCACTACTGAGGTCAGGGCTACAGGGCGGTAGTCGTTGAGGCAGGCAGGCTTGGGCTTCTTTGAGACAGGAACAATGGTGGACTGTTTGAAGCATGAGGGGACAACAGACTGTTCGAGTGAGAGGTTGAATATCTCAGTGATTACCGGTGCTAGCTGGTCAGCGCAGGCTTTCAGAATCCGACCTGTGATGCCATCTGGTCCTGCTGCCTTCCTGGTATTCACTCTCTTGTATGCCCTCCTCACGTCATGCTTCAAGATGGTGAACGTGTTTACCTCTCTGGCTCTCTCAGTGTGCATGCTGTTCGTGCTGCTAGCACTGCTAGTGTGGTTAGCTGCAGGCTCAAAGCGTGTGTAAAAGATGTTTAGCTCATCTAAATATAACTATCAGTTTTCTCCCAATAGGTTAATCTATATTCTATTATGATAATGCTGTTAATAAAAATGTGAAAAGTAAGAAGTTTTAAATAAATATTTTTAATGTGTGAATAAATCTGAACACTCCTGTGACAGACCATGAACCGTGACTGACCCAGAAGCATATTGGCAACAGGGTCTTAAATAGGCAAAAATGTCTGGGATATTCTGTAAAGGTGTATATTTGGTGCATTGATGTGCTGTAATTGGTGTAATTGCACAGGCAATTTAGCCAATTTAATTTGCTTTGCAAATATATGAAATGCATATCCCTGTCTGCACTTCTCTTTAGTTATTTGTCATTTTTTTAGGTTTATTGATCCAAAATGTTTGTATACATTTAATTGTATATGTCTGTGTGATGTTCTGTATATTGTGTCTTTAAAATGTTATGAAGAATCATTTAATGACTTTACCATATTGCCTTTCATTTCAACTTTAAAAAGATAAAAATACATTGTCATTCTTTACTAGACAGGAACTTTTTCTTCTCTTTATTAGAAAGTTGTTTTTGTGTGCTGTCTATGAAAGAGAATAAGTCATCTTACCCACTTGTTAACTACCTGGTGTCCACCCCAAAGCCTGTGCTATACCACACAATAACACAAGCCCTGTTGTGGATATTGTCTGGCATGTAAAACTGATTTTGGAATATCATTAAAGTTCTAAACAAAGGTTGAACCTTTGTAAGATAACTAGCCACTAGATTACCACTATACCCAAGTAAACTTTGAAATTGATCTAGAAATTAAATGATGATAATGATGAAGATTAATTAAAGGCATACACTTACCTTAAACTGCATGACCCAACCTTTGTCTGGGATGATATCATGTGTAACAGCATACACTTCTTGGCTATCTACTTTGCCACATACCATTACGTCATCTGAGGAGTCGCAGAAATGTTGCACAGAGCAGTCTTCTGAGAAGAGCCAGTGGTCACTTACTGGAAAAAAAAGGTTAAAATATATATATTTTTAAATATTTATTAAAATTATTCATTAATAAATTTCACAAGATAACCTGTTATCTTGTGAATGTTTTGTGTGCATAACCCATTCATTCCACATTCACTATAATGAAATTTTTGAAAACACAAATTTTACCCATCTGTTAAAATAATTAATTCAGGGGAACAGTGATAAAAAATCTCTGTCCACAAAGAAACAAAGACAAATGAAGATTAATAATCAAAAAGGTATAATCAAAATTAAGCTACAAGCAGAGAAGTTCAATAAGACACTAAATTAGAAGGCAAAACATCAAACAGTTGCTTGTGTGTTGTTTTTAACAGGCCTCTCAAAATGCATAAGAACTCAAAACATGAAGTTTTGTTAATATTTTATTGACCCCAAGAAAGCTATTTATATTTCAGTAACAAACCGTGGGTAACAAGGTACATAAAGGACATGAATGGCAAGAAGAGGGCTTTTAGAGCTGGTAACAAGAAGGAACTAAAAAAGATCCAGAAAGACCTAAAGGTGGCAATCAGGGAAGCCCAGGAGAAGTACAGGAGAAGTGGAAATTAAAGTAAAGTCATTTATTTATTTTCATTTTAACCATATATAGCTGATGCAGTACACAGTGAAATGAGACAACATTTCTCCAGAACCCTGGTGCTACATAAAACAACATAGAGCTACATCACAGAAAACAGAGCTAAGGACTAAACAAGTTTTCCTAGCCACATAAAGTGCATGGTGTCCAACCTATAGCAAACAAAAGACAGTGCAAACAGACATTACAGCACAGGGCGGGACATATACACAACACATAATAGCGCCGACCAGTAAACCTTCTGTACAATGTTATGCAGTACAATGTGCAAAGGTGAACTGTAAACAAGGGTGTATTTGTACACAAACAATGTTGTGCAAAACAGCAAGAGCAGCTCAAAACCTGTGGTCTCTGGTAGTGTGGGAGGTGGTCTCCACAGGGGGCCTCCAGTCCCAGTTCAAGTCAAGTCAACAAGCTTTTATTGTCGTGTTCGATTCACCCTTTTGTTCATGTTTGTCTGTGGTGGTATGCAGTAATTAATTTTGGTATTACAACTTTCACACACTTCTTTAAATTTTCTGATATTCAATATATTGAATAAGACGGCTGGTGGTCTTTGACAATTTATCACCCACTGCAAAGCACAGAGATATGTAACGACAGTAAACATTATGTTTAAGATGGTGCTGCCACTTCTCTAATGTCTATACTACAGCTAAACATTCTATTGCAGAATAGTTTGACTCAGCAGATTTTAGAGTTCAACTGCCATATGCAATTACCTCTTTCATACCATGCTCTCTCTTTTGGGTCAAAACCACAACAAATCCCGTCTAGCTGGCATCCATATACACAATGAAGGGTGTTTGAAATTGAAGTGTCTAAGAACAAGTCATCAAGCATGTTTTCAGTTTTTCGAAGGCTTGTTGACACTGTGGTGTTCATTAAAAGGTTTGGCCTTTCTTCTTTAAGGAATTAAATGGTTCAGCAATTTTAGAAACGTTTGCAACACACCAGTGGTACCAGCCAGTCCAAGGAACTATTGGACTTCAGATTCTTGGAACTGGATAGTTACAAAGTGCTTCTATTTTACTTGGGTCAGCTATAATGCCTTGGATATTAATTACATGACCTAGGAATGTCACTTGAGGCCAGCAAAACTTACTTTTTGAAGATTGATTGTTAGGCCAGCCTCTTGTAACTTATGGAAAAAAGGTTGGAGGTCAAGGAAGTGCTGAGTAACAAATGAGGAATAGACGATGATATTGTCGATGTACACAAAGACCATATGTCCACATAGCTCGCCCAAGCCTTTCTCCATAAGACAATGAAAAGTGGCTGGGGCATTTTTAAGTTCAAATGGCATTACAGTGAAATGAAATAGAACAGCTTTTTTTTTGTTTTACTGGAAGCATTTGTGGTAACTTGCCATTACCCACTATTAAGGTCTTAAGTGGAAAAGATAGATCCTGAAAGTGATTTCAACAAGGTTTGGCATTGGGTATGCATAGCTGTCTGTTATAGCATATACATTGCGATGATCAACACAGGATCAAAGGTGTAATTTTTTTTGCCACTAGGACTACTGGAGAAGATCCTGATTGTAAAGGTTTAGCAATGCCATTCTCTAACATTTCCTCCAGCTGCTGGTTCACAATGGATTGTTTTAAAGGTGAGAGATGATAAGGTTGTTTTGTTATAGGTATTTGATGATGTGTGCCCAGATGAGGATGGGTTCCCTCTTGACTCCAGTTCCTCTCAAGGTTTCTTCCTTATGCCATCTCGGGGAGTTTTTCCTTGCCACAGTCGCCACCGGCTTGTTTATCAGGGACAAACTTACTTGTAAAGAACATATTCACTTTTAATCACCACATTATCTGTGTAAAGCTGCTTTGAGACAATGTTCATTGTTGAAAGCGCTATACAAATAAAAATGAATTGAATTGAATGTGTGTAGATTTGATTTGGAGTACATTTTTCCATCCCAAACAAAGGGTGCACACTTGAGAATTTGTTTGTAGGAAGTGACTTTACTGTTGCTTTTGATCAGGTGGCAAGAGAGCTGCATTTACTGCTTGTTTAATGACTGTTGCATCATCCTCACTGTCCCTATTTTTAAAAGGGTAAGGGTAACATGAATGGTGGAATAGAACTTAAAAGAGAAATACTTGGGGTGAAATGGTGAGCTGTACTTTCATCTGGCAAACATTGGAAACATCGTTGAGGGCATACTGGCATGACCGGGCTGAAAGTCTTCTTCTTCTTCTTCTTTCAGCTGCTCCCATCAGGGGTCGCCACAGCGGATCATCCGTCTCCATACTACCCTGTCCTCTACATCTGCCTCTTTCACACCAAATACCTGCATGTCTTCCCTCACCACATCCATGAACCTCCTCCTTGGCCTTCCTCTTTTCCTTCTACCTGGTGGCTCCATCCTCAGCATTCTTCTACCAATATAACTCATGTCCCTCCTCTGCACATGTCCAAACCATCTCAATCTCACCTCCCTCACCTTGTCACCAAAACGTCCTACATGGGCTGTCCCTCTAATAAACTTATTTCGAATCCTGTCCATCCTCGTCACTCCCAACAAAAACCTTAACATCTTCAGCTCTGCTACCTCCAGCTCCGCCTCCTCTCTTTTACTCAATGCCACTGTCTCTAATCAATACAACATCGCAGGTCTCACCACAGTCCTATAAACTTTCCCTTTCATTCTTGCAGATAACCTACTATCACAAATCACTCCTGTCACTCTTCTCCACCCACTCCACCCTGCCTGCACTCTTTTCTTCACTTCTCTAACACACTCTCCATTACTTTGCACTGTTGACACCAGGTACCTGAACTCTTCCACCTTCTCCACTTCTTTTCCCTGTAACCGCACCACTCCACTGCCCTCCCTCTCATTCACACACATGTAATCTGTCTTACTCCTCCTGACTTGCATTCCCCTTCTCTTTAGCGCATATCTCCACCTCTCCAGGCTCTTCTCATCCTGCTCACTACTCTCACCACAAATCACAATATCATCCGCAAACATCATAGTCCAGGGAGACTCCTGTCTGACCTCGTCCGTCAACCTGTCCATCACCAGTGCAAACAGGAAAGGGCTCAGAGCCGATCCTTGATGCAATACAACCTTCACCTTGAACCAGTCCGTCGTTCCTACTGCACACTTCACTGCTGTCACACTGTCCTCATACATGTCCTGCACCACCCTCACATACTTCTCTGACACACCAGACTTCCTCATACAATACCACAACTCCTCTCTCGGCACCCTGTCATACGCTATCTCTAAATCCACAAATACACAATGAAATTCCTTCTGTCCTTCTCTATACTTCTCCATCAACAGTCTCAACGCAAATAAGGCATATGTGGTGCTCTTCCTCGGCATGAAACCATACTTTTGCTCACCTCTTCTCTCAGCCTGGCTTCCACTACTCTTTCCCATAACTTCATGGTGTGACTGATCAACTTAATTCCCCTGTAGTTACTGCAGGTCTGCACAACTCCCTTATGCTTAATGATCGGTACCAGCAAACTCCTTCTCCATTCCTCAGGCATCCTCTCACCTTCCAGAATCTTGTTAAACAATCTGGTTAAAAACTCCACTGCCATCTCTCCTAAACATCTCCATGCTTCTACCGGTATATGTCATCTGGTCCAACCGACTTTCCACTCTTCATCCTCTTAATCGCTGCTCTCACTTCCTCCTTACTAATCCTATCCACATCTTGCTTCACTAACTCCACATCATCCAACCTTCTCTCTCTCTGATTTTCCTCATTCATCAGCTGCTCAAAATACTCCCTCCACCTTCTCAACACACTCTCCTCACTAGTCAACACATTTCCATCTCCATCCTTTATTGCTCTAACTTGCAGTACATCCTTCCCAGCTCCGTCCCTCTGTCTGGCCAATCGGTACAAATCCTTTTATCCTCCCTTAGTGTCCAACCTCTCATACAACTCCTCATATGCCTTTTCCTTGGCTTTTACCACATCCCCCTTTACCTGCTGCCGCATCTCCTTGTACTTCTGCCTACTTTTCTCATCACTCTGTCGATCCCACTTCTGTTTTGCCAACCTCTTTCTCCATATGCTCTCCTGCACTTCCTCATTCCACCACCACGTCTCTTTGACTTCCTTTCTATTTCCAGATGTCACACAAAGTACTTTTGGTACACCTCTTCACCACCACCGAGCCCCTGTCTGACCTCGTCCCTGAACCTCACACTACACTCTTCCTCCTTCAGCTTCCACCATATTATTCTTCTTTCAGTCCTCACTCTCCTCCTGTTCTTCTTCGCCTCCAAAACCATCCTACAGACCACCATCCGATGCTGTCTAGCTACAAAGTCCTCTGCTAACACCTTACAGTCTCCAATCTCCTTCAGGTTGCATCTCCTACATAGAACATAGTCCACCTGTGTGCACCTTCCTCCACTCTTATAGGTCACCCTATGATCCTCCTTCTTCTTAAAATAAGTGTTCACCACTGCCATTTCCATACTTTTAGCAAAATCCACCACCATCTGCCCTTCCACATTCCTCTCCTTAAGGCCATACCTACCCATCACCTCCTCATCACCTCTGTTCCCTTCACCTACATGCCCATTAAAGTCTGCCCCAATCACCAATCGTTCTTTCCTAGGTACACCATCTACCACTTCATCTAATTCACTCCAGAATCTTTCCTTCTCCTCCATCTCACAGCCGACTTGTGGAGCATAAGCACTGATGACATTTATCATCATCCCTTCAACTTCCAGCTTCACGTTCATCACCCTATCAGAAACTCTCTTCACCTCCACTACACTCTTACTGTACTCTTCCTTCAGAATCACCCCTACACTATTTCTCTTTCCATCCACACCATGATAGAACAGTTTAAACCCACCTCCAATGTTCCTGGCCTTACTCCCTTTCCACTTGGTCTCCTGAACACACAACATATCTACCTTTCTCCTCTCCATCATATCAGCTATCTCTCTCCCTTTACCAGTCATAGTACCAACATTTAAAGTACCAACCCGAACCTCCACTCTCCTACACTTCTCCTGTTCCTGCTTTTGACCGGGCTGAAAGTAATAGTCAGCATCTGGATTACAGGTAAATGAATACTTCCACTGAGACACCTTTATTTGCATTTCCACTAAAAAAAAAAGATAAAGTCTAGTCCCAAAACAAAAAAATTAGCTTTGGTTGTCAACAAAGTAACAGGTAAGTTTTAATCATGCAAATTTGATTATGCAATTTAATTAAAACATTCAACCACCCCACTTCATCCTTTCCATTGGCCAAATATAAGGGTACATGAGACCAAGGACATGAGACCAAGGACTTTGTTCCATGTGATCAAGTCCTTTTCATAAGTACTCATATAGTAGGGAATAACTCACCCCAATGGCTTTACCTGCTCAAGTACTGATACTGACTGGCACAATGAATTGTTGTCGTACAACAGAAGGTCCATTTGTGGAATTGACATTAGTATTTAAAGCATTTGGAGTAGTCCCCTGAGTTGCTAATGGCTCTACAACTAGATTTCAAAGGGAAGGTTTGAGACATGTCAATAGCTTGTTGGGCTGATTGGGAAATAGACTGTGAGGACAAAGTAAACTATGGACAATTGCAGGGAGCGCAATGGCCTTTACACCGCCTGCACTGTACCGGTGGTTTATCTGGAAGTTGGTTAACATTTGGACTTCGAAGTCCAACTTGACCATGCCTTGAGCTCAGACTGTAGTCATACTGCAACTGCTGTAAATTATCATTCTCAACAAGTGGTCCAAATCATAGCAATTCTTCCACAGCCGATACATGATCCTGCAGCTGGCTGGCCAATGAATTATGTTTTTCTGAATCAATTTGACTTATTTTGGCTCTGTTAAGGTAGGTTACCACCTTCTGCAAAGGACTCTATGGCTAAAGGCTAAATTTCTGACAGACTCTCACTCACCTTGAGTTCTGATTCTGATGCATTCAGCAAGTTCATCCTTAATCTTCAGAGAGAAAAAGCAGTAAGGAATGAAGACTCAAACTCACACCAGTAAATTATTGTAGTTCTGGTTACATCCCACCAATCATGGGCAGTGACATATAAGACTGTTCTAAATGTGGCTAGAATTTCAGGATCAGACAGAGGATATAATGCAAGAAAATCCTTTAATTTAGTTAAAAACCACAAGTTTGATGGTCTTCCGAAACTAGGAAAGGTTAATTTGAGATGGTCACTTTTGACAGCAACAGCATTTACAGGAGGTGATACAACAATGAAATGACAAGATGACAAGTTTTTAACAATGTCATCATGCCTTTTTTTGTATGTTTTTCTGGACAGTTGTAATGTCTAAGAAATCTCACGTAAGTTCACCATGGCTTTTTTGAAAATTTTGAGGTCTTGTCGTATCTCTTGTTAAAGGTTGCTCTACCATGAAATAAATGTAACAACTGCCTTTACTATTTGGTCAGTCTTGATTTCAATGTGTTTTTTGATAAAAATCCTTGTAATTTGCATACAGCGGTCTTTTGTCTCTTTATGAGGTCAAACAATTTGTCCCAGATACCCTGGACCATAAGATGTCCAATCCCCCTTGCAGGTGTGGAAAACATCCCAGGCAAATCATACTGGGCCCCTGAAGACAACCATCCCCTGCTATTCCTAGTGGAGAGGGAGTATACAACTGCATCTGGTCCTGGTTTCCATTCCATTCACGAGGTTGTGCAGGTGTGCTGGGGGAAGAAGCAAACTGCACCTAGCTTCTTGATTGTAATGTAGTGGATTAAAATGGGGGTATAGGGGTAAATAGGCGCCTTTGCCTAGTTTGCAAGGCAGGTGTCCAGACTGGAGTGGCTACATCAGGGACTTTAATGTCCACAAAGGTTAATGATGTGTACAAAGGGTCTGCCATTATGTACCATGTAGGAAATATATTTTTGTATGTTGTCAGTACATAAAGTGAAAAACAAAATTATTCAGTTCAAAATTATAAAAAATATCAAATACTTGTGATAAGATATGCCTTCTTTGATTACAAACTTAACTTCAAGTTTAAGGTCTAGAACTGGTTTCTACAAACCCGATTCCAAAAAAAGTTGGGACACTGTACAAATTGTAAATAAAAAAGGAATGCAATAATTTACAAATCTTATAAACTTATATTTTATTTGCAACTTATTAGGTCAATTGGCAACATGATTGGGTATAAAAAGAGCCTCTCAGAGTGGCAGTGTCTCTCAGAAGTCAAGATGGGCAGAGGATCACCAATTCCCCCAATGCTGCGGCAAAAAATAGTGGAGCAATATTAGAAAGGAGTTTCTCAGAGAAAAATTGCAAAAAGATTGAAGTTATCATCATCATCTACAGTGCATAATATCATCCAAAGATTCAGAGAATCTGGAACAATCTCTGTGCATAAGGGTCAAGGCCGGAAAACTATACTGGATGGCCGTGATCTTCGGGCCCTTAGACGGCACTGCATCACATACAGGAATGCTACTGTAATGGAAATCACAACATGGCCTCAGGAATACTTCCAGAAAACATTGTCGGTGAACACAATCCACCGTGCTATTCGCCGTTGCCGGCTAAAACTCTATAAGTAAAAAAAGAAGCCATATCTAAACATGATCCAGAAGCGCAGGCATTTTTTCTGGGCCAAGGCTAATTTAAAATGGACTGTGGCAAATTGGAATTCTGTTCTGTTGTCAGACAAATCAAAATTTTAAGTTCTTTTTGGAAAATTGGGACACCATGTCATCCGGACTAAAGAGGATAAGGACAACCCAAGTTGTTATCATCGCTCAATTCAGAAGCCTGCATCTCTGATGGTATGGGGTTGCATGAGTGCGTGTGGCATGGGCAGCTTACGCATCTGGAAAGGCACCATCAATGCTGAAAGTAATATCCAAGTTCTAGAACAACATATGCTCCCACCCAGATGTCTTCTTTGTCAGGGAAGACCTTGCATTTTCCAACATGACAATGCCAGACCACATACTGAATCAATTACAACATCATGGCTGCATAGAAGAAGGACTTGGGTACTGAAATGGCCAGCCTGCAGACCTGATCTTTCACCCATAGAAAACATTTGGCGCATCATAAAGAAGAAGATGCGACAAAGAAGACCTAAGACAGTTGAGCAACTAGAAGCCTGTATTAGACAAGAATGGGACAACATTCCTATTCCTAAACTTCAGCAACTTGTCTCCTCAGTCCCCAGACGTTTGCAGACTGTAATAAAAAGAAGAGGGGATGCCACACAGTGGTAACCATGGCCTTGTCCCAACTTTTTTGAGATAGGTTGATGCCATGAAATTTAAAATCAACTTATTTTTCCCTTAAAATTATATATTTTCTCAGTTTAAACATTTGATATGTCATCTATGTTGTATTCTGAATAAAATATTGAAATATTTGAAACTTCCACATCATTGCATTCTGTTTTTATTCACAATTTGTACAGTGTCCCAACTTTTTTGGAATCGGGTTTGTACAATTCACATAATCTGGTAACCACATTCAATTATATTAGTTTCAATTTGCATTAATTTAGATTATCATTTTTAGACTTCAACAATTAAGTGCATATAGAATAATAATATAAAGCAGGATGAATAGCCTAAAGGTTTAGAGCAAAGTTTAAAAATAATTTTCACACTATAAAGGGGTTTACACTAAAGCAAACAGGAGCATATCAAAATGAGAATTATCACATACTGTACTTTGTTTCAAGTTTTTAAATTAGCAGGATTCATATCCCTGTTTGGGTGCCATTTTCTGTGATGGTAATGATCCTAGCTTTGAGCTTGGTGCCACAAGCGCTCTTATTGCCAATCCCTAAAATTGCACCATCTGCTTATACTGCTGCTCCAGTACACTCTGAGTCATCAACATTGAACGTGGCACCTCAGCCTTCAGCATCATTCCCAAGACTAAGTGCTGCGAACACTATAAGCATCAGCATGCCCGCCGTGACACTTCCAGGTTGATCACGGCTCCCCAGCTCCAATGATCAAGCCTCGACAAAGGCACTTAAAGCTCCTAGTTATGTTCAAGCAGCTCCATCTGAGCCTTTTCCCTCAGCTGTTTACTCACCTTTTCTAAGCCCAGAGCTCCTGTATGCATCAGCCTATGGCATTCTACAGCCTACATTACCAGTCTTCGAGAGTAGTGCTGAGACTGACTTTGTGTTGTTCAAGTTAGCATTAGACAATTTGTTGAGTAATCACAACTATATCAGTAACCAGTACAAATACTATGTTCTCGTAAGTAACTTGATACTCCCCAGTGCTCTTCAGCTAGCTAAAGCCTTCGTGTACCACCCGCAGCCTTACTCCGCTGCGCTGCAGGCAATTCAAGACAAGTATGGACAGCCAAGACAGCTTGTTCATTCTGAGTTGGGTGCCATCCTGAATCCCTCTTAGGCTGGGTGATGCTAACACCTTCGACTCCTTTGCTTTATCAGTCCAGTCCTTGGTGGGTATGCTGAGAACCCCTGAGGGCCAGAATAGTTATGAGCTTTTATGTGGTTCGCATATAGATGAAAATGTGTTGACTAGTGAGGAGAGTGTGTTGAGAAGATGGAGGGAATATTTTGAGCAGCTGATGAACGAGGAAAATTAGAGAGATAGAAGGTTGGATGGTGTGGAGATTGTGAAGCAGGAAAGGGATAGGATTAGTAAGGAGGAAGTGAGAGCAGCAATTAAGAGGATAAAGAGTGGAAAGTCAGTAGGACCCAATGACATACCGGTAGAAACATGGAGATGTTTAGGAGAGATGGCAGTGGATTTTTTTATCAGGATTCTTTAACAGGACTTTGGAAGGTGAGAGGATGCCTGAGAAATGGAGGCGATGTCAGGCTGCTGACGCGGAAGCAGATATAGTCCAATCATTGTCTTTATTGACTAGCAAAAAACAAAACACTCACAAGCCGAGGAAAACAACAAACAAAGACATCCGCTCGAAACGAGTTATTCACCATGAGCGCGAATGTCCAAAGCATAATCCAAATGTTAGTAAAGCCATCGGCAATGAGTAATCCAACACGGAAATGGAGTCCGGAGATATAGCCAGCGGTGAATGCCGGCGGTCGAGCAGCCACGCGATTACCAGCATAACAATACAACGACTGACAGCCTGTGACTCAAGAACGTGAGTTTAAGTAGACTGATCCATAATGAGCCACAGCTGTCGGTATTCAAGGTGAGCGTGGCAGGGTGTATCCCTGACAGCTACCGAGGGGGGCGAGGCAGGGGGATCCCTGACAGCTACCAAGGGGGCATGGCAGGGGGATCCCTGACAGGCGAAGTATGCTGGTACCGTTTTTTTTTTTTTTTTTTTTTTTTTTTTTACTGGGAGATGTGCAGACCTGCAGAAACTACAGGGCTTTAAAGTTGATCAGTCACTCCATGAAGGTATGGGAAAGAGTAGTGGAAGCCAGGCTGAGAGAAGAGGTAACCATCTGTGAGCAGCAGTATGGTTTCATGCTGAGGAAGAGCACCACAGATGCATTATTTGCTTTGAGAATGTTGATGGAGAAGTAAAGAGAAGGTCAGAAGGAGTTGCATTGTGTGTTTGTGGATTTAGAGAAAGCATACAACAGGGTGCCGAGAGAGGAGTGGTGGTATTGTATGAGGAAGTAAGGTGTGTCAGAGAACTATGTGAGGGTGGTGCAGGACATGTATGAGGACAGTGTGACTGTGCAGTAGCAGGAGCAGTGAAGTGTGCAGTAGGATTGACAGACTGGTTTAAGGTGGAGGTTAGATTGCATCGAGAATCACCTCTGAGCTGTTTCCTGTTTGCAGTGGTGATGGACAGGTTGACTGATTAGGTCAGACAGACTCCATAGACTATGATGTGTGGGGATGATATTGTGATTTGTGGTGAGAGTAGGGAGCAGATTTAAAAAGATCCTGAAGAGGTGAAAGTATGTGCTGGAGAGAAGGGGGAATGAATGTCAGTAAGGGTAAGACAGAGTACATGTGTGTGAATGAGAGGGAGGGCAGTGGAGTGGTGCGGTTGCAGGGAGAAGAGGTGAAGAAGGTGGAGGAGTTTAGGTACCTGGGTCAAGTGTTGGAGAAGTGAAGAATAGAGTGAAGGCAGGGTGGAGTGAGTGGAAAAGAGTGGCAGGAGTGATTAGTGATAGAAGGGTAGCTGCAAGGGTGAAAGGGAAAGTTTACAGGACTGTGGTGAGACCTGCGATGTTATATGGTTTAGAGACAGTGGCATTGAGTAAAAGACAGGAGGTGAAGCTGGAGGTAGCAGAGCTGAAGTTGTTGAAGTTTTTGTTGGGAGTGACAAGGATAGACAGGATTAGAAATTAGTTTATTAGAGGGGCAGCGCATGTAGGACATTTTGGAGACAAGGTGAGGGAGGCACGATTGAGATGGTTTGGACATGTGCAGCGGAGGGACATGGCATATTTCGGTAGGAGAAAGCTGAGGATGGAGCTACCAGGAGGGAGGAAAAAAAGAAGGCCAAAGAGGAGGTTTATGGATGTGGTGAGGGAAGACATGCAGGTGGTTGATGTGAAAGAGGCAGATGGAGAGGACAGGGGGGTATGAAGACGGATGATCTGCTGTCGTGACCCCTAATGGGAGAAGCCAAAAGAAGAAGAAGAACAAGAAGAAGAATTCTCTTATTGTTAAAGTCATGCTGGTGCCCCATATTCTCCATTTGGAAATTATGGCCTTCATAGTGTTCCATAGAACATCTAATGTCTTCGACATTCTTTTGTAACCCTCTGCTGAAAAAATAACTTTTAATAAAGATCTCATTGATGCTTGGTAAGCTCTTTGCAGACCATCTTTGACCATCTTCAGCAGTCACATGAATCCAAGAAGATCCAAAAAGAAACAGCAGATCTCATTTATTCTAAATCATTCTATTTGTTTGTGACTTGAACTCTCTTAGTGGTGCTATGACTTTGAAGGTGAAAAAATATTAAATTACCTACCTATGTACTATTTTTTCCTACATTTTTAATGAGGGCTTGTAGAATTATAATATTTTTAAATGTGGATTAGTGCTATTTCACAATTTGGTGAAGATTGCAGCCATTCATAATGGAAAGCCCATACTTTCAAGTTTATCTGTAAATATGCATGTGTCACACCTCTTCTGTTGCTGCTTTTTTCTCCCTTGCTTACTGTCCTGATGTGGCCAGTAAGTGTTCCAAGTGTGCCGTCAGCTGGAGACCTCTCATGACTGGGCAATGCAACTCCAAATGT
Organism: Silurus glanis; assembly: GCA_014706435.1. Classification (NCBI taxonomy): domain Eukaryota; kingdom Metazoa; phylum Chordata; class Actinopteri; order Siluriformes; family Siluridae; genus Silurus; species Silurus glanis. Next base: position 538,183 of record JAAIIK010020256.1, read on the forward strand.
GTCTGAGATTTGAGCATGTGTATCTGAGCCAGAAACAAGCACATTGTCAAGTGCCCAGTCTCCACGATCTGATCCATCATGTTGTGGCTGCCACCAACGAAGCTGTACTCCCACTGCCTTGGCAGTAGGGGGCAAGAGAACATTCACAAACCTGTGGAAGTTAATGTTAATGTCACAATGTGTACAAAAAAATAAGAAATAAATCACACACTACTTTTGAAGAATAACTTCATTAATTAAGAAAAGTTGATCTTAAGGAAATTAATAAAAAATTTTATAAAACTTTTATCATATCAGCATCACACTAATCATGATATAGAACATCCAGACAACATCAGTTATAAGGACCATATATTTGGACAGTCATACCCTGGCTTGCTGTATTGGTCATAGTTTATCTCAGTCAGTAATCTCCAGCTGATGCCTCCATTCAGGCTGAACTCCAGTAATACACCCTGGTTTCTGGTGGTAGGGGGTGCCATGCAGCCATACATGAAGTAGAACTGTACAAACTCAGCATTGGTCAAGTTCAAATCCACAGTTACCAGCTGACGAGTACAGAGCTGTTAATGTCAAAAAGTACATTTAAACTCTAATTTAATCCCTATATATATATATATATATATATATATATATATATATATATACACACACACACACACACACACCAAAATCATCAACATTATGTTTTTCTTATAATCTACACTCAGTACTCCATAATAGCAAAGGGAAAGCAGAATTCTAAAAAGGTAAAAAAAAAAAAAAAAAGTTATTAAAAAACTAAAATATCACATTTATAAGTATTGAGACCCTTTACTGAGTACTTAATTGAAGCACATTTGTCGGCAATTATAAAATCTTTTTGGGTATGTTACAACACACTTCGCAAAACTGGATTGTGGTATATTCAGTTTTTCTTCATTTGGAATCCTCTCAAGACGGATGGGGACCATCACAGTGATGTTCATTAGGGTTTAAGTAAGGGCTCTGGTTGGGCCACTCTGGGACATTCACAGAGTTGTTCCTAAGCCACGCCAGTGTTGTCTCCAGGGTTGTTTTTATTTGAGAAACGTGAACCTTTGGCCAAGTCTGAGGTCCTAAGTGCTGTGGATCAGGCTTTTATTGAGGATATATATATGTACTTTGCTCCATTCAGCTTTCCTCCAACCCTGACCAGTTATCAAGTCCCTGCTGCAGAAAAACACCTTTCATAGCATGATGCTGCCCCAATCATGCGTCACATTTTCAGATGGTGTTGTGCAATTTATGAGTGGTCCCTGGTTTGCTCAAGATGTATTCATCAGGCCAGAGAATCTTGTTCCACACAGTCTGAGAGTCATTCAGCGGGCTTCCCTGTTTGCCTTGCAACAATCCTGTCTCTGAGCTCTGCAGGCCCAATGAGCACAATGGCCTCCATAATCCGTTAATAGAAGAAGTTTGGAACCACTAGGACTCTTCCAAGAGCAGGGTGCCTGGTCAAACTGAGCAATTGGGGAGAAGGGCCTTAGTCAGGGAGGTGAGCAAGAACTGGATGATCGCTCAGAAAGAGCTCCAGTGCTTCTCCGTGGAGAGAGAATCTAGGCACAGCTCATCACCTGACCATTTTCAGGTTTTCAGCGGCAGGAACTGGGAAACTTGTCAGGGTCGAGGTAAAGATGAATGCAGCAATGTACAAATATGTCTTTGATGAAAACCTGCTCCAGAGTGCTCTGGACCTCAGAATAGGGTGACGGTTCATCTTCCAACAGGACAATGACCCTAAGCACACAGCCAAGATAACAAAAGAGTGGCTAGGGGATGACTCTGTGAATGTCCTTAAATAGACCCGCCAGAGCTCAGAACATCTCTGGAGAGATCTGAAAATGTGTACTGTGTACTGATGCTTCCCATCCAACCTGATTGAGCTTGAGAGGTTCTGCAAAAAAGAATATGAGAAACTGCCCAAAAATAGGTGATTTTTGTTTTTCTTTGCAAATTTATTACAAATAAAAACAAAAATCACATGCACATAAGTATTCAAAGCCTTTGCTCAATACTTTGTTGAAGCACCTTTGGCACCAATTATAATTTTTTGAGAATGATGGGGTATTGTTTGTAGAATTTTGAGAAAAATTATAAATTCAATCCATTTTGGAATAAGGCTGTATCATAACAAAATGTGGAAAAAGTAAAGCGCTGTGAAAACTTTCCGGGTGGACTGTACAAGACATCAATGCTTTCTGATAACAAGCTGTATGTCCATCTACTCTTAAGTCTGAACACAGCATCGACAGCACAGTTTTCCACTATGTTTAAGTCTATTTTTAGTCTAATAAACTTTGGCCAAGAGAAGATGTAAGCAAACTGAATTCACAGGCAGTGATTTCTGAAGGTGTTTCTTAGCCCATGCAATGATTTAATTTATCTTCTGTAGATGATTAGATATTCAAGATTGATAAGATGAAAAGATATGCAAGTATTTGCAATTTTTGGCTGAGGAATATTATTTAGAAATTGTTCCACAATTTGTATTGATTGCAGCTCAGCTATACTTCTGGAGGACTCTGCCTCTTTAAGATATTATATTTATACCAATCATGTTACTGACCTGACAATTAATGTAATTAGTTGTAAAAAAAATTCCTCCAGTTTCTTTTTAGCAACACAAAAAAAGGTAGGGATGGATATGCCATAGCCTCACCTATCAGATAAGGTTGTACCTTGATGGGCAAAAGTGTAATGATGGAATCAAGCAAAGTGGATTTAAAAACACCTGCTCCTCTTCTGCACACAACTGTCATCTTCTAAGTAACCAACCGACTCTTTTCAGTTTCCATAGTGGATCTGCTTGCCTTCCTCAGAAAACTTTGAGAGATATGTGTGCCATTTCTTATAGTTTCCTGCTGCAATTTCTTTATTTTCTTTTTTTCTTCAAGCCAAGAACTAGGCAGCCTCCCACAACCCATTTACAACAACAAAGCATACTCACATGATGCATTTACACCAAAGGTCAGTGGGGCTGCCTCCCACAACCCGCTCTTTGTTACTTATTCCATTGACTTATTAAGCCTTATATTTTCTGATTGATATCATGTTGATAGATTGTTTTAACCACAGTTTTTTACCTGCTTCTGTTTTGTTTGCTTCTGTTTTGTACCGGATTGTCTTTGTTCAACTCTTGCCTAATTGGGCCTAAGTTTTTGTTAATGATTTTGCATTTGCTTGTCTGAATTAATAAAGGTTGTCTCTTCTTTATGCATTTGCATTTGCTCATGAGTTTCATGACGACTAAAAAGATGCTATATAATCAAACTAGGAATAATAATCAAACTGTAATAAAACTAGGATAATCAAAATAATCAATTAAATCCCTAGATAAACAAGGAAACCAGACAATAGTAAAGTGGTTTCTAATCATTATATAAAATAAGAAGGTGTGTCTTGTCTTACCTCACTAAAGTGCAGCGCTGTACCTGATGCTACAGCCCCACATACTGTACTCAGTTTTCCACCAGTTAATAGATGCCAGTGATTGAGGGAGGGTGCACGACTAAAGCTGTCCTTTACTTGGGACAAGAGGGGTAGAATGGCTTCATCACAGTACCTTCCTCCCCACCCTGGGTCACACCTAAATGACAGAAAGAAAAACATAAATTAAAATTGTAAAAAGATAACCTTGTGTGGCCCAACAGAAAAGTGAGTAGGTTGGCATACACTCTTGCCTCTATTAATCAAAGCAACACTTTGAATCATAGTATAATGTGAGGTTATGAATGAGGATCCTTAGATTGTGCTACACTTTCCCAAGATGAAGAATGATTTAGTTGGCTGGCTTATTTGTCTTAGGGGAAACACTTGATTCACTCTCCCTGGATATTATCCTCTGTCTTTTTCAAGCCATGTTACATTATTTTACTACCTTGATCTTGACCTGTTTTTTTCACCACTTTCTCTAGCCCTATCTTTGTTTATTAAAATTGCATAAACCTGAACCTGCATCTATTTAGAGTCTCTTACATGACATATACATACATATATTAATGCACATTCATTAACAGCATATGTTAATCAGAGCACACTTGCTATGAGACTAGGATACACTTTGGATGGGGCACCAGATAATTGCAGAGCACAATGCACACTCATTTACAACTATGGGAAAAATGTTTATTTATTTATTTATTTTTTTTGGAGAAAGACAACAAAATACGAAATGATAAACATTACATAATTATTAATACCTGAAAATACACTTTTAAGGTAAACAACTCTTGTTCCAATGAGAAAAAGTTAATATGCCAGTGTTTGCAATTCTAACTACAATGTTCACTGTGAAAAATGCAAAGAACTCACACACAGAAATTATGCTTGCAACGACCATGACCAGAGCACATGTCAGGACAACCATCTCCAATGTAGAGGTTGTCTAAAGCCCAGGTTTGCTGCTTGTCAAATGGTGCCTTCTGAAGCCATCGGAATCGAGTGGATGTAGATCTTAAAAACACAAACTTGGTGTTTGTCCTGGGCACTTAAAATGCAAATGGTGAATAAGGTGTAGTACAATATAATTTTACCTGGCATAGGTTGGGATGGGTATGGTAACTCTGCCCCATTTGTTGTAGGTATCTGACACTAAGAAATTCTGAAGTGTGTAAGAGGAACAATCTGAACTTGTGGGTAAACACTCTCTTAGGAGGGGTTGCCAATTAAGTCCAAGATCGAGAGAGTAGTCCAATTCCACTGCTGTGTACACACAAGCATGCATGCATGTTAGTAGAATGGTTCTGAATGGTACAAATAATATAAAAATAATGACAGTAAACTTACAATAGCAGGAGGAGGTGACAGAGCAAGAAGCAGAGAAGTCAAACTGAATCAAGGCATCCTGCCCTACACTGATATCAGTTGTGATAGCATAACGAGTGTTAGATTTTTCAATGAATGCAAACGCATTGCCATCAGAGCCACACACAGGCATGTGTGTGCCACCAGGATGAAGGAGCCAAAACTGTTCATCTGTGGTGGAGAAGTTATCCTCCAGAGGGCCCCAACCACTGGCACTGCCACCCACCACCACCTAACACACCAATGCAATCATGAAACATATTAGCTACTGCAGCCACTTTTTCTTTTTATCATAGTGCTTCCATTATTATAATGTATTTCATGAATACACTTTTTTTTTGTGTGTGTGCAAAATAAGATGCACATTGAGATAATAGAAAAAGTTTTATTAGAAAGAAAATAAGGCAATTTATGTATGACCATAAAAAATACAATTTATAATTTCCTAAAATAAATGTAGACCATAACAGATGTGCTGTGTATTTGATTAAAATCACATCACCTTGTCAATGACCCAGGGACTGTAGAAGTATCCATTTTCAGCTGGCTGCCACCAACGTAAGCGAGTTTCAGTAGTGAGGGCTTGCAGTGGAATCTTTAGGGCAATAAGCTCAGCCTGATTACTGCTGTTAGTATAGAAAAATTTCTGTAGCAGCTTCCAGGATAATCCTCCATTCACTGAAAACTGGAGTAGCACAGGCTGGGAACGTGGGTCTGGGGAAGTTTTCCCACAGCCCAAACGCAAAAAGAACTGTACAAATCTGTGTACAGAAAAGGTGAAAACATTTTAACTTTCTTTGACCTAATACAACTGGTCATGTAATACAGGTTATACACAGTAAGAGAAACACAGTAAGTATTTGGGATTTTATTTTTATTTTTTTTGCAATTTTACTTAATATGCTTCTAGTGTAACTTCATATTGACACACTGTGCCTTTTGATTATGTTCTTAAATATGATCATTAACAATTAAAATACACAAGCATAAACAAAAACATTCTTTTTAAAAATGAAAAATGCAAAAAAAAAAAATCCAAATTAAATCAATCTTTGGTATTACTAACAATATGTCTAAAAACCAGCATATGCCTGCAAAACAGCATCCCTGATGTTTTGCTATGGATCAATATCTACCAGTAATGCTGTCTTCACCATCATTAATCCTGACCAAATCTCCAACTCTATCAGAAATGCCGTGCTTAAAGGTTGCTTGCAGACACTTATAATGTAAATCTCGCCAAACCCTTCAGTGAACAACTTGCCTCCTATTACAGTCAAATATAAATTTTTTTTTTTACCCATCATTCTAGAGCACATGTTGCCATAATTCTGCACGCATTTCCTATGCTTTTTATGCATAGTTGAATTGCTTGGCCTTGTTTCCATTTTGGAGGTATGGCTTTTTTGGAACAATTCTTCAAAATACCTTAAACAGCACATCTTAAAACCCAAGCCTGGTTTGAAATCTTTTTCTGGGAGAGACCTACCTTGTGTCTTTTTGCTGTTTTCAGGCATTGTTGTAGACCAGTAAAATGAAACTGTCTTCCACAACCTTACCTTAGTATCAACGTTAATAAGTTTTAAATTGCATATAAAATTGATGATAATGTGAACATATTTGGTATAATTGGTTCCCTTTCAGGAACTTAGGCTGCGTCAAAACGCTTTGGGAATGCCTTGCGTTGTCCACGCTCTAAATCACGTGAAATCCGGCCAATAGGCAAGTTGCAACATCATTGGCAGGCGATGTCGTGTAAACCAGTAAGCTACAAAATGGCTGAGCGATGGTAGCAACATTTAGCTTCTGATTGTTCAGGTAAGCGCTTTGTGTGTGAATCTGTGCAACCATAGCTAAAAGACAAACAAACTTTCGCATGTGTGTCCCTCGTTGACCCCGTTTTATCACAGGGGGGAAGACACATGAGCTTTGTGTTGTTTGTTTGGGAGTAGAGCATGCTCAATCAGCTCTCAAGTGAGACGATTGTCCGTGCTGTAGCTGTATGGCTATACACACTCTCCGCTCCCGGAGAGCATTTTAGGCCTGGTGAGAAGCAAAAGCAAAGCGTTCCCAGCCAGCTGGATAACTGTTTCCTGCGTCCTGCATCACAGCCTCTGCACTGGGGCCTACCATTTTTTCCTGGCCTGCACACAGGTGTCCAGGTCCTGGGAGATGCCATATGCGGCCAATGCATTTTCCCCGCAAACTTCGCTGTATGCGGACATAGTTGCCCACTTCGAAGCAACTTCGGCCGTTGTAGGTAAGGCCTACATGGCAGTAGGCCAGGCTGCAGGTTGCCTCCACACTATGAGTGTGTTGCAGGCATACCAGGCCAACCCAAAAGCCTGAGGGGTTGGTTCCTCGATCGGATGTCTTGGCACAGGAGGCCAGGGTGTTAGCCCTACCACAGGATGTGCTTTGGGGCGCAGCCTCCCTCCAGCGGGTGTCTCCCTCCATCTCCGCCAGAGAGATTGCTGCAGATGGAGGAGACCCACCACCTCTCAGAAGGGGTCCAAGAGATGTAGGGCTCTGCTCCAGCTGCTCTGGGAGGGTCAGAGGCCAGCCTTGAGGCTGGTTTCCTTGAGAGATTTCCTGGCAGCTTGGGAAGAGCTGCCAGACGTATCTCGGTGGGTCCTGCATACAATAAAGGTGGGCAACTCGATTCAATTCGGGTCCTCTCCTCCCTGGGTCAAGGGAATGTGTCCTACAGTGGTGGGACACAAGCAGGCTCTAGTCCTGGAACAGGAAGTGTGCACCCACCTAAGGAAAGGGGCCATCGAGGTGGTTCCTCCCTTAGTCAGAAAATCAGGCTACTATAGCCAGTACTTTGTTGTTCCAAAGAAGGACAGCGGATTGAAGTTGATCCTAGATCTACTCTCCTTGAACCGCTCACTCATGAGGCTTGGGTTCAGGATGTTTACCCTCAAAGAGGTCATGTCTCAGATCAAGTCCGAGTCCAAGGACTGGTTTGTCACGATAGATCTAAGAGATGCTTAATTCCACATAGTCATCCTTCCTGCTCACTGAAGGTTCCTGAGGGGGCAAAGCTTACCAATATCGGGTCCTCCCGTTTGGCCTAGCACTCTCACCCCCGCACCTTTACAAAGTGCATGAATGTGGCTTCAGGGCATCCACATTCTAAACTATATTGACGACTGGTTGATATTAGCTCGATCAGAGCTTCAGGCGGTCCGGCATTGAGATGTTGTTCTCGCCTGCATGAAGGAGCTGGGGCCCGGGATACGACCCTGTGTGGGATTTGGCCGTTGTGTTGGTGAGGTGGCCCTTAGGTACCTGTCCGTAAAGACTGCCTTTCTGTTGCTGATATCCTCCCTTAAGAGGGTCGGGGACCTACAGGCTCTGTCTGTGGCCCTGTCTCTCTTGGAGTTTACCCCTGGCATGGCCAGTGCTTTTCTCTACCCTAAACCTGGGTATGTACCTAAGGTGCCTACAGCTCCCTCATGACCTGTCGTTTTACAGGCATTTTGCCCCCCTCCTTTTCTAGCCCCAGACCAAGAAAAGCAAAATCGACTGTGATACGTACCTCCACAGGACGAGTCCGTGGAAAAAGTCGGAGCAGCTGTTTGTCTGCTATTGCCCTCATAGGAAAGGGTTTCCTGCCAATAAGCAGACTCTCAGCAGATAGATAGTGGATGCTATTACCACAGGTTATGAGTCCTCGGGTCTTCCCACTCCCTTCGGAGTCAAGGCTCATTCAACCTGGAGTATGGCGGCCTCTATAGCCTGGTCCACGGGGATTCCCCTACAGGAAATATGCAATGCTGTGGCCTGGTCCACCTCTTTAATTTTCGTCAGGTTTTACAACCTCGATGTCAGAGCCACTCCTGGCTCCTCTGTCCTGCACGCTGGTGGTGCTCAGACACACTAGGCAGGGACTGGTCAGTATGGCATGATTGAACACTCGTTCCCACAGTGTTTCGATGAAGCTCGAGTTCCTGAAAGGGTGTAACCCTAGTTCCCTGATTGAACAAGATGCTGCGTCAACAAGCCATACTTCCTGCATCCCTGCGGCGCTTACCTTCTTGCTTTTAGAAGCTAATATTGCTACCATCACTTAGCCATTTTGTAGCTTCCTGGTTTACGTGACGTTGCCCGCTGATGACGTTGCAACTTGCCTATTGGCTGGATTTCACGTGATTCAGAGCGTGGACAATGCGAGGCGTTCCCAAAGCGTTTCTAAGCAGCGTCTCGTTCCCTCAGGAAACTAGGGTTACATACGTAACCTAGAGATGTTAATTACACACCTGACTCTGATCCTACAAAATCCCTGACTTTTTGCCAGTGTACAAAGTATGCAGATGTAAGAATGAAAGCCAAAGCCATGTCACTTTGCATTGGGTAAATTTCTAAAAAAAAAAAAAAAATCAACAAATATAATATTTTTAAGTATTCTTACATTTACTGAAAGTGAAAATAAAATTTTTTAAATGTCTGTAAATTTTTTCTAATAAAAAAATGTTATATCACATGTACATAAGTATCCAGGCCCTTTACTCAGTACTTAGTTGAAGCACATTTGATAAGATGTTCATCAGGGCTCTGGCTAGCCACTCTAGGACATTTACAGAGTTGTCCCTAAACCACTCCTGTTTTGATCTTAGCTGTTTGATAAGGGTTGTTGTCATGAAGAAAGGTGAACCTTTGGCACAGCCCAAGGTCCTAAGCATAGTAGAACAGTTTTTATTGAGGATATCTCTGTATGAGGTCTCTTTGCTCCATTCAGCAGTCCCTCAACCCTAAACAGCATGCCAAGTGCCTGCTGCAGTAAAACACACCCACAGCATGATGCTTACACTATCATGCTTTACTGTTGGTATGGTTTTGGGCAGCTGATGAGCGATCCCTGATTTTTTTCCAGACATAACATTTAGAATTGAGGCCAAACAGTTCAATCTTGGTTCTTAGTTCAACCTTATGTACAGGTGATATTTCAGTTTATTTTCACTTTTGAATACAGAGTTTTTAATAGCCTTTTATTACCATTTTTTGCTATGGTATCACAGAGTTACCTGGTTTTCTTACTGTAATTATGTTAGACATTATATGATAGACGAGATTATGATACACATGATTATAATAGTACATAGACATTTTTTTCCAGTCTCATTATTTACTCAGTACAATAGATTCTCAGTTAAGTAAACATAGGTAATATCTTTAAAATATATATATATTATATAATAATAATAATATATACACTCACCGGCTACTTTATTAGGTACACCTGTCCAACTGCTTGTTAATGCAAATTTCTAATCAGCAATCACATGGCAGCAACTCAATGCATTTAGGCATGTAGACATGGTCAAGACGATCTGCTGCAGTTCAAACCGAGCGTCAGAATGGGGAAGAAAGGTGATTTAAGTGACTTTGAACATTGCATGGTTGTTGGTGCCAGACAGGCTGGTCTGAGTATTTCAGAAACTGCTGATCTACTGGGATTTTCATCCACAACCATCTCTAGGGTTTACAGAGAATGGTCCGAAAAAGAGAAAATATCCGGTGAGCGGCAGTTCTGTGGGCGCAAATGCCTTGTTGATGCGAGAGGTCAGAGGAGAATGGCCAGACTGGTTCTAGCTGATAGAAAGGCAACAGTAACTCAAATAACCACTCGTTACAACCGAGGTATGCAGAAGAGCATCTCTGAATGCACAAAACGTCGAACCTGGATGGGCTACAGCAGCAGAAGAGCACATCGGGTGCCACTCCTGACAGCTTAGAACAGGAAACTGAGGCTACAATTCGCACAGGCTCACCAAAATTAGACAATAGAAGTTTGGAAAAACGTTGCCTGGTCTGATGAGTCTCGATTTCTGCTGCGACATTCCGATGGTAGGGTCAGAATTTGGCGTCAACAACATGAAAGCATGGATCCATCCTGCCTTGTATCAACGGTTCAGGCTGGTGGTGGTGGTGTAATGGTGTGAGGGATATTTTCTTGGCACACTTTGGGCCCATTAGTACCAATTGAGCATCGTGTCAATGCCACAGCCTACCTGAGTATTGTTGCTGACCATGTCCATCCCTTTATGACCACAGTGTACCCATCTTCTGATGGCTACTTCCAGCAGGATAACGCGCCATGTCATAAAGCGCGAATCATCTCAGACTGGTTTCTTGAACATGACAATGAGTTCACTGTACTCAAATGGCCTCCACAGTCACCAGATCTCAATCCAATAGAGCACCTTTGGGATGTGGTGGAACGGGAGATTCGCATCATGGATGTGCAGCCGACAAATCTGCAGCAACTGCGTGATGCTATCATGTCAATATGGACCAAAATCTCTGAGGAATGTTTCCAGTACCTTGTTGAATCTATGCCACGAAGAATTAAGGCAGTTCTGAAGGCAAAAGGGGGTCCAACCCGGTACTAGTAAGGTGTACCTAATAAAGTGGCCGGTGAGTGTGTGTGTGTGTGTATATGTATATATATATATATATATATATATATATATATATTTTAATAATTTTTAAAACCTTAATTGGAGTTTATTGAACAATAATTGTCTGTGATTTTGTTTTTAAACTCTTAATCCTGTACAATGTTGCTTCTACCAGCATCAAATAAATAATCACATTAAGGCATTAATGTAGCATTTATTGGAAAGTCTTAACTACTAACTTTGAACCTAACCTTGTCATAGAAGGTTTTCCCCCTGTCTGTGCATGTTGACTGCAATCTCAAGGGTCTTACATTAAATTCAATTTTATACTGGTAGTGAATACATATCTTAGGACTAGTTACCTTGCATCAGACAAATCCATGTCTATTGTTTCCAACATACGTAAACCATCCTCGTTAAACAACAGGTGGTTTGAACTGGCCATGATGCCACATTTCCTAGAGGGCTTTCCTCCACTCACCATTTTGAAATTCTCAGCTTCTGAAGTATCAACTTTAAACAATGAAGAAAAATTATTAAATGACAGTACAATATTGTAAAACCTGTAATACTCTTCTAAATGGTGTTTTTATTAAAACAGAGCAATTCAATTCAAGCATTCATCTGTCTCAGGCATATATTTGAGAGCAGTGTACCTTAAGATAGCTTAACTAAGTAAAACATCAATGCCTAATTAGCATTTTGATGCTAATCAGCTCAATAGCTTTCCATGCAGTTACATTAGAATTGAAAGGGTGTAATTCATAATATTTTGTGCAAACATTTTTTTTCTCCTATACCTTCAAAATCTTCTTTCAGGAAGTCTGGATTTGGCACATCTGGAACAGAGCATTCTATACCAGAGTAACCAGGGTCACATTGACAGTGGGTGCCCCTAACACATGTCCCATGGCCACTGCACATCTTTTGACACTGAGGACCAACATAAACATTGTCCAGGGCCCAGGTTGGAGGTACCATGCCAGACAAATAGAAGCCTTGGTACCAACGAAATCGAACAGATCTGCAATATATTGAGTGGTACACTGTTAGGTCCTGTAGTAATATTCAAATAGAAGATTGCTCTCTTCCTTATATTGTTTTACTTACCCACATACATGCAGTTTTCCAATGTGAATCACTTCCCTTCTCCAGCCTCTGAAAGAGCCAGGGTAGTAGATGCTGGCTGGGTGGTGTTCAGCTGAGCAAAGAGCATTGGGTATTGGACCACCTGTGCACAAAGGAACTAAAAGGTTCCATGTAGCCCCAAAGTCACGTGAGTATTCCAGACGAACAGAATTTAATGATGAGCTTGCTGCTGTACAGCCTACATTTATCTGTTGATCAAAATAAGACCATTTATAATAAACAAATATGGAGAAACTGCAGTTAGACAATTTTTTTGAGTTAATTTATAATTATCTTGGTCATAGTCATAACTAAAATAAATTCATAAAGTCAGTTATAATTAAATTAATTATGTAAATTGTTTCAAGCTTGTGAATCTTAACCTTAATTATACCTCAAACTGGACAATCGTGTTCTCATTGACATCAATGTCTCTAGTGGTAACTGAATGTTCTCCCAGCTCACTAGACATAAATACCAAAGCTAAGCCATCCTCCCTGTACATAGAGAGAATAGATATTACCAAACTAGAAACAAAATAGTACAAACAATTCCAAAATAAAAGCTTAAACTATTTACTGAAATACTCACAGTCTTGCTTTCTGGTAAAGACAGTAGCGGTCAATGTTGCCCCCTGGGTAAAACAACCAATTCATCATCTGAGGCCCATCCTCAAAACTTTCTGATAAGATTTGAAAATTGTTCAAGGAGTGGCCATCAATGATGAGATCATCAATGACCCACACTTCCTCCTTTTTGCCTGTTAAATTAATATAAAACGTTTATTTTAATAAGTATACCTAAAATAAATGGCAAAACCTGAATAATGCATTCACCATGCAATATTCTTGAAAAAAAAATTTTTTTGTAACTAACTAACAATTTTTATTTCATTTTCTAATATATAGTACAACTGGAATTAATACATTGTAAAGTCTAAAACACAGTAGATCCCCCCCTTTAATGACAAACTTGTTGGATAATCTTCAGCCAATCCTTTATATAAATAATTTTTTATCCTTTCAATTCATAATATATAGAATTGTTATTTAATGGTTTGAGGAAAATATCAGAGATTAAAGTGTTGAGATGGCCTACACATTCTACAGTTTTCAATCAAATCAAGCTTCTGTGGTATGTATTGGTCTGAACCACAGAGGTCTTGGTGCCAGATGCCACAGCACACTTTCTCAATTTTGGTGGAGATAATTTCTCTTGACAAGTCAGAGAAATTGTGAGCATTCCATTCCACATTTATAAAAAAAAATCTATCTATCTATCTATCTATCTATCTATCTATCTATCTATCTATCTATCTATCTATCTATCTATCTATCCACACACGTACATACATACACAACCCAATATGGGAATAAAACAGAATTTACATTTTAACAGAGAAAAAGAAAAAATCTACAGTATAAATTGAAGTATAAATTTACATGTAAAAAAAAATGACGTGACATGCTTCAATGTTTTGCAGTGGCTGATGAGAAAAATCCCAGTTTATGTCCATAGATCTGACATCCTGTTATTACTTACAGGCAGCTTATTGGCAGCTATAAATAGTCTTCTTTTACTCAACAACACCATGACTGCTATTATATAAAGCAATTTATCATAGGGAAAAACATAAAATGCTTGGGCAATATATAACATCAAATTAGATGTGAAGTACAACCCCATTTCCAAAAAGGTTAGGTCACTGAATAAAATGTAAATTAAAACAATGCAATGATTTGCAAAAATCATGAACCAAATTTGATGGCTGCAACACATAACAAGTGTTATTAATATTAAAAAGGTCTGAAACATTTGCAACTAATTAAGGTAATTGACAACAGGTCAGTATGATGATTGGGTAAAAAATAGGATATCTTAAAGAGGCAGAGTCTCTCAGAAGTAAAGATGGGCAAAGCTTTACCAATCTGTGAAAGAGTGATTCTACAAATTGTGGAACAATTTCAGAATAACGTTTCTCAACATAAATTTTCAAAACAGTTATATCTAATCATTTACTGTCAGGGTGCGAGTGAAACAGGAGGCGGACGGCGGAATACAGCTCGCTCAGGTTTAATGATGTGAGAGAGAGAGAGAGAGAGAGAGATCTACACACACGAGCACACTCACACACGCACGCACACACACTCGCACACACTCACGCACACACACACGGCAGTCCTTGGGTGGAAAGAGTCCGAGGCGTGCTGGGGGAGAAGTGTAGCTGATCCAAGATGTGCGGGGAGGAGAAGCGCAGCCGGTACCGGATAGTAGAGTTCGAGTGGAACGGACAGCATGGAGTACTGCATGTAACTCAGAAGCCATACAGCAGTATGTAAAGCCTAGCACATTCAATAACGAACAGCTAGTGAATGTGAGTGAGGGGTTTATGTAGGAGCGAGGTGGAATGATAATGAGCTTCAGGTGTGTATTGTTGAGCCTGGAGCTCCAGAGAGAGTGGAGGCATGATTGATGATGAGCCCCAGGTGTGCGTGGTTAAACCTGGAGCTCTAGGGAGAGCGGAGGCATAGAGAGCCACCAAAGGGGGGTGTGGCAGGTGGATCCCTGACATTACCCCCTCCCAGAGGGGGCGGCACCTGATGCCCCAAACCCACCGATGCCCGGAGGGCCAGGGCACTCGGAGGAGGACCCTGGTGTCCGTCCAGGGTCAAAAGGGGCCTGGTTAGAACAGTCGCTGAACCGGAGAAGGCCAGGGAGGACCCGAGGCGGAGCAACAACCCCGGTGGAGAGCCGGGAACCGGACGGTGCCCATCCTGAAGACACGGTTCGAACCCACGCCCTCAGCGGAGGTTCGGAACAGCGCGCAGCTCATCGCGGAGGCCAGGAATGGGGTGGAAGCAACGGCGAAGACCGGAGGCAGGGCCAAGACCTGAGACAGGGAGAAGGCTGGAGATGGAGAAACGGCTCCAGCGGCGACCAGGGACAGAGAGCTGCCTGTAGCGGAGACCGGGGACGGAGGGACGTCTGCAGCAGAGATCATAGACGGAGAGACATCTACAGCGGATCCCGGAGGCAGAGAGACAGCTCCGCCGTAGGACAGGGACCAAGCGGCACCTGCAGCGGAGTCCAGATGCTGAGCGACCTCCACGGCGGCAACCAGGGCCGGGTTGACGCCCACTGGGGAGGTCTGGAGTGGAGTGATGTCCAGCACGGAGGACTGGAGCGTGACGATGTCCACCCCAGAGACCCGGAACGGAGTGACGCCTTTGGCGGAGACCTGGACCGAAGGGGTGCCAACCACGGAGGTCAGGAGCGGAGATCGGGGGATGAGTGATGCACTCGGTGTAGACCGGGAGCCGAAAAGCGTCCTCGGTGGTGTCCAGAGGCCGAGTGACGCCCACGGCGTAGATGTGGAACGCTGTGACACCGTCGCCGGGGCTGTGAGCCGTGACGACGCCTTCAGAGGAACTTGGGAGTGCTTTTTCATCCTCCGAGGGACCTGGAGGAGAGACGTCGCCTGGGAAGGGACACGGAGGCGTTACGTCGGCCGGAGAGGAACCGGAGGCGAAACGTCGCCTGGAGCGGAACGCTGAGGCGTGACTTCGCCTTCAGATGGGGAGACTTGGGGCTGAGACGTCTTCGTCGGAGGATTTCTTAGGCGAGACGCCACCTTCGGAGGAGCTCTTAGGCGATACACCGTCTTCGGAGGAGCCCGGGGACGAGACGTCGCCGATGGAGGAGCCCGGGGGCGAGACGTCGCCGACGGAGGAGCCCGGGGGCGAGACGTCGCCATCAGAGGAGCTCAGGGGCGAGACATAACCTTCAAGGGAGCTCGGGAGAGAGACGTCGCCTTCGGAGGCGAGACGTCGCCATCGGAGGAGCTCGGAGGTGAGACATGCAGGAGCGGAGAGGAGCTCTCGGAGACTCTGTGGAGCGGAGAGGAGCTCTCAGAGACTCTGTGGAGCGGAGAGGAGCTCTCGGAGACTCTGTGGAGCGGAGAGGAGCTCTCGGGGACGCTCTGGGACAGAGAGGAGCTCTGAGGCGAGACGTCGCCATCGGAGGAGCTTGGAGCTGTGGTGTCACCCTCATTAGAGTCTGGGACCATGACATCACTGCCGGATGGCTCTGGAAGCGACCTGGGGCTGTCCGAGGAGTCATGGGTTACCATGCCACCTTCATAGGCGATATGACCTCCTTCTTGCGGCCAGGCGGCAGTACGATGTCCCTTTTGCGGCCAGGCGGCGGTACGACCTCCCTTTTGCGGCCTTGGGGCTGAGCTGAGTGTTCTGGGGAGCTCCGGGGCGGAACAGAGCTGTCCTGGAGGTCCTGCAGCGGAACTGAGCTCGCCTGAAGGCCTTGGAGCGGAACTAAGCTTGTCTGGAAACCTTGGAGCTGAGAGGAGCTCTCGGAGACATGCTGGAGCTGAGAGGAGCTCTCGGAGACATGCTGGAGCTGAGAGGAGCTCTCGGAGACATGCTGGAGCTGAGAGGAGCCCGCCCAGATTCGAAGGGACTGTACAGCAGATCTGCTGGATTCATCCCGAACATTCCCGTGAGAATCCCGATGAAATGAGCGCACGAGCGGAAATCCCCTCTGAATGCGCTCCACAGCTTACTGGCGAGAGAGAGAGAGAGTCCCCAGACAAGAGGGAGATATGGAGCGCGATTTTAGCTGCTTCGGTGGTGTATGAGGAGGGATGGAAACTTATATATTCGCCCATGCGCCATATAAAACTGCTCCACTCTGTCAATTCGCCGGAAATGCGAGCCGGGAATTCCATAAGACTTGGCACGGCCGCGCTTGCACGTTCCTAAGCCGGCGAGAATCAATCGGCAGCGTGCTTCCGGGTGTTTCCCGAGGCGGAGCTTGGCCATTGCTTTATCGTGGCACAGCGAACCCTCCAACCGAGGTTTGGATCGCGCCGGGACCACGGCAGCAACCCGATCATATCCCTGTCTTCTCTTTCTTTCCCTTTTTTTTATTATTATTTTTTTTTAATCCTTTTCATGAGGTTCGTTATTCTGTCAGGGTGCGAGTGAAACATGAGGCGGACGCCGGAATACAGCTCGCTCAGGTTTAATGATGTGAGAGAGAGAGAGAGATCTACACACATGCACGCACACACACTCACACACACTCACGCACACACACACGGCAGTCCTTGGGTGGAAAGAGTCCGAGGCGTGCTGGGGGAGAAGTGTAGCTGATCCAAGATGTGCGGGGAGGAAAAGCGCAGCCGGTACCGGATAGTAGAGTCCGAGTGGAACGGACAGCATGGAGTACTGCATGTACCTCGGAAGCCATACAGCAGTACGTAAAGCCTAACACATTCAATAACGAACCGCGAGTGAATGTGAGTGAGGGGTTTATGTAGGAGCGGGGTGGAGTGATGATGAGCTTCAGGTGTGTATCGTTGAGCCTGGAGCTCCAGAGAGAGTGGAGGCATGATTGATGATGAGCCCCAGGTGTGCGTGGTTAAACCTGGAGCTCTAGGGAGAGTGGAGGCATAGAGAGCCACCAAAGGGGGGCGTGGCAGGTGGATCCCTGACATTTACAGTACATAATGTCATAATGTCAATTAAAAAATCTGGAGAAATCTCTGTGCACAAGAGACAAGAGCAAAAATCAATACTGTTGCCCATAACCTTCAGGCCCTCAGGTGGCACTGCATTTAAAACAGTCATGATTCTGTAATGGAAATCACTGCATGGGCTGATTAACACCGAGTAATTATTGTTTGTGAACACAGTTTGTCATCGACAAATGCAGAATAAATCTCTATCATGCAAGAAGAAGGTATGCGTGAACATGATCCAGAAATGGTGCCATGCTCTCTGGACCAGGATACTTAAACATCCTTATTTCTCTCTCCCCGTCACCCCTCTTCTCTCTCTCTCTCTCTCTCTCTATGTTGAGTTAAACATGCTCCTGAGGGAGCAGCAACCAGTGCTCCTGTCCCTTTCCTCTCTTCAGATCGGCCTGGTTCATCCCATTGCCCTACCTCTGGATGGGGTGCTATGCAAAGCTGGGAATGGTTCTGCATCATCTGGCCAGCATCTGGCTTGCTCTTTAAGGAAACACTTACAATCACAAGGAACAAAATTATACATTTTTATATAACCGCTTTATCTGTCAAAAGCTTGTTGAGTACTCGTTGGCTGCTTTTCCATCAATCTCTGGTTAAACTCATCCCAAACCAACCCAATTAGATTAACATCAGGTGATTGTGGAGGCCAGGCAACCCAGCCATTAGGGTTGCAAAAGCCAGTGCACTCTTAGTGCCGGTCTCAAGGCCAGATAAATGGGGAGGGTTGCGTTAAGAAGGGCATCCAGCTGAAAAATTAATTTTGGCCAAATCAAGTATGCAGATCACGAATCAGAATTTCATACTGGATCGGTCAAGGCCCGGGTTACCAACAACCACCACAGGTATTGTTAGCCAACAGGGTACCAGTGGAAATTGGGCTACTGTTGATGTCAGCAGGGAAAGAAGAAGTGGAGGAGAGTGGAGGTTAGGGTGGGCACTTTAAATGTTGGTACTATGATTGGTAAAGGAAGAGAGTAAGCTGTTATGATGGAGCAGAGAAAAGTAGATATGTTATGTGTTCAGGAGACCAAATGGAAAGCGGGTAAGGCCAGGAACATTTCCGGTGGGTTTAAACTGTTCTATCATGGTGTGGATGGAAAGAGAAATGGTGTAGGGGTGATCCTGAAGGAAGAGTACAGTAAGGGAGTAGTGGAGGTGAACAGAATTTCTGATAGAGTGATGAACATGAAGCTGGAAGTTGAAGGGATAATGATAATGATAATGATAATGTCAACAGTGCCTTATGCTCCACAAATAGGTAGTGAGATGGAGGAGAAGGAAAAATTTATGAATTAATTAGATAAAGTGACGGAGAGTGCACTTGATGATAATTTGATGGGTAGGTATGGCCTTGGGGAGAGGAATGTGGAAGGGCAGATGGTGGTAGATTTTGCTAAAAGGATGGAAATGGCAGTGATAAATACTTATTTGAAGAAGAAGGTGGAGCATAGGGTGACATATAAAAGTGGAGGACGGTGCACACAGGTGGACTATATTCTATGCAAGAGGTGAAACCTGAAAGAGATTGGAGACTGTAAGGTGTTGACAGGGGACAGTGTAGCTATACAGCATCGGATGGTGGTCTGTAGGATAGCTTTGGAGGTAAAAAAGAAGAGGAGAAGAGTGAAGACTGAAAAAAGAGCAGGATAGTGGAGACTGAAGGAGGAAGACTGTAGTGTAAGGTTCAGGGAAGAGGTCAGACATGGGCTTAGTGGTGGTGAAGAGGTGCTGAATGATTAGGCAACTAATGCAGAAGTGATAAGGAAGACAGCTAGAAAGGTACTTGGTGTGACATCTGGAAATAGAAAGGAAGACAAAAAGACATGGTGGTGGAATGAGGATGTGCAGGAAAGTATAAGGAGAAAGAGGTTGGTGAAACAGAATTGGGATGGGCAGAGAGATGAGAAAAGTAGGCAGGAGTACAATGAGATGTGGAAGCAGGTGAAGAGGGATGTGGCAAAAGCCAAGGAAAAGGCATATGAGGAGCTGTATGAGAAGTTGGACACTAAAAAAGGAGAAAAGGATTTGTACCGATTGGCCAGGCAGAGGGACCGAGCTGGGAAGGATGTGCTACAAGTTAGAGCAATAAAGGATGGAGATGGAAATGTGTTGACAAGATGGAGGGAGCATTTTGAGCAGCTGATGAATAAGGAAAATGAGAGATATGTTTGGATGGTGTGGAGATTGTGAAGCAGAAAGTGGATAGGATTAGTAAAGAGCAAGTGAGAGCAGCTATTAAGAGAATGAAGAGTTGGTAGTCAGTTGGACCAGATGATATACCAGTAGAAGCATGGAGCTGTTTAGGCGAGATGGCAGTGGAGTTTTTACCCAGATTGCTCAACAAGATTCTGGAAGATAAGAGGATGCCTGAGGAATGGAGAAGGAGTCTGCTGGTACCTATTTTTAAGAAGACGGGAGATGTACAGACCTGCAGAATCTATAGGGGTATTAAGTTGATCAGTCACACCATTAAGTTATGGGAAAGATTAGTAAAAGCCAGGCTGAGAAAAGATGTGACCTTATTTGTTTGAGAATGTTGATAGAGAAGGTCAGAGGGAATTGCATTGGTGTTTGTGGATCTAGAGAATGCATACAACAGGGTGCCGAGAGAGTTGTGGTTTTGTATGAGAAAGTCTGGTGTGTCAGAGAAGTATGTGAGGGTGGTGCAGGACATGTATGAAGACAGAGTGACAGCAGTGAAGTGTGCAGTAGGAATGACAGACTGGTTCAAGGTGGAGGTTGGACTGTATCAAGTATCGGCTCTAAGCCCTTTCCTGTTTGCAGTGATGATGGGCAGGTTGACTGACAAGGTCAGACAGGAGTCTCCATGGACTATTATGTTTGCGGATGATATTGTGATCCGGAGTAGGGAGCAGGTTGAGAAGAGCCTAGAGAGGTTGAGGTACATGCTGGAGAGAAGGGGAATTAAAGTCAGTAGGAGTAAGACAGAGTACATGTGTGTGAATGAGAGGTAGGGCAGTGGAGTGGTGCAGTTGCAGGGAGAAGAGGTGGAGAAGCTGGAGGAGTTTAAGTATCTGGGAGTAAGTTTATGTACCTGGAATCAACTGTGCAAAGTAATGAAGAGTGTGTTAGAGAAGTGAAGAAAAGAGTGCAGGCAGGGTGGAGTGAATTGGTGGAAATCATGAGGCTTGCTGAGCTGTCAGTTTTGGCTACACTTACTTGGATCATCCTCTCAATTATCGGTCATCCAGTAGCCTTAATTCTTCACTATATGGCATCGGAACTTCTTCAGTCAGTTACATACCTCGTCGTAAATATGTCCACCGGGGCTCTTGTTGGAGCTACAACTTTGATGATTCAAGGGCACTACACTCACTTCTTTCTTTTGGACTATGGAATCACTAAAGGTCATGTGCTCCATGATTTATCATGTGAGCATCAGTTTGATATTCTATGTTTAAACAAAACTTGGCAGCATAAAGATGATTTTGTGAAACTTCTGGATATACTTATATTTGCAAACCCCACACATCTGGTCATGGTGGAGGTCTGACAGTAATATATAATACGAAATGTAAAATGTCACATATATTTGCACTTGAATTCACCTCATTTAAGTCCATGGTTCCCCAGATCAATGGTCCAGTTCCAACCATTCTTGTTAAAGTAGACTATACATACTCTTTTTTTTTCCGGACATGTCTTCTTTTTGGGACAAAAAAATGCCTCTGGCCGGGATTTCAAAATCTTCTAAAATGTCCAGGATTCGGCTTTTGCTTTCTACAGTCGTCATTAATTGTATGCGTTTTTGCATTACTTTTACCTTTCTCTTTACTTTTATCTTTCTCTTTTGCCCAAATGAAAATGTTAATTCACAGATAAGTTACAAAGAAAATTCCTGTGTTTTTGTCTTGGTCAGGATCTATTTGAAGCTAAAGGGGAGAGCTCTTCAGTTAAATTAACCTACTATTTTGTGAGACCAAGTAAAACAGATGATGCTGTTTCTGCTGCAGAGGTAGTTTTAGCCATGCATCACAATAGCTATAGATCAATAGACTGCATGTCTGCATTGTTAAAAAAAAGGCTTTCCCTGATTCCGAGACAGCACGAAAATTTTCAAGCACTCGTACGAAGACTGAAGCAATTGTGTACGCTGTGATACTGCCAAATTCGGTCGACATAGCTCTAAAAGCACTGGAATACATACCTTATTGTGGTGTTTCTACTTATGGAAGCAATCACAGTGCTGTGGAAAATTCCCTCTGCTTATTCAGTATTTTGATTGGAAGTATGGTGGCATACAAAGTAAATCCAAATTAAAAAACACCCCAAATGAATCAGCTGATATGCACGTGCAATACAACAAAGAAACACTGAAAAATTATTATTATTATTTTTTTTAAATGTATTGTGTATAGGTGACAACTGCAATACAATGTTCGGGGGAATCTGTGATGAAGAAGAAAATAATGTTTTTACAAACTTTAAGAGGTCAATGCAGAGCAAGTCATTAGTCAGTGTGGGCTTCCCAGCACACATCTTAAACAATTGTGTCCATTATGGGGCAGACACACTAGATGTTGATATTGAGAACATCATCTTCATAATATATCAATACTTTCACACCTGCACTCTGCGCACAGAGAATCTGAAAGAGATCTGTGAATTTGTTGATGTTGAATACAAAAGTCTCATTTCTCACAGCAAGACACAATGGCTGTCATTATTCCCAGGTATTGAGAGGCTGCTACAGATGTTTCCAACCTTGAAAGCATTCTTTTTGTCTTCTCCTGTTTCATGTGGATGGATCTGAGTGAGACACCTGACTGGGATGACATAAAAACTTGTATAAAATACCTGTGAGAAAAGGGAGTGCCAATTGATGATGGAAAGTGCTTTGATCAGGTCACCAACCTGAAGAAATTCACAGAAATGTGTAACAGTGATGGAGATTTCAGTGATACTTAAGCAAACAAAGACGGGACAAAATATTTTCAAAGTTCCAAAAGCATAGATTTTTATTCAGAGCTATTGAAGATTGCACAGTTTTTGTTTGCTATTCCTTCTCACAATGCAAATGTCGAGAGAGTTTTTTCACTGATGCAAAGCCAGAGAAGAAAGGAAAAGAATCACTTGTCTGTTGAGTCACTAAAGGGGCTTCTGTGCACACAGTACAACTTTCAACAAATGTCTTGCAAAGACTTTAATGCCGACTTGATTTGCATCAGGGACTATTGGGAAAGATTAATTCTTTAGGAAAGTATACCAGAGAATATTAGGAGGACTTTTTTATTCATTTCAACTGATTTTTAATTTCACTTCAACCTATGGCCTTGAAAGGAATCAGTGTCATGTAAAATTATTATTCTATTGTTGAGGGCCAAAGTGTTATTACTTTATGTATTAAAGTTCAGTCACATAGTTTCATGGTTGTGAACGTATTTGTCAGTGTTATTTACACCCTCCCAACCCCATCCTGATCCTTACACCCACAGTGGGTGTCCATCTGCCTACTACAAAATTGCTATTCTTCTTCTTCTTTCAGCTGCTCCCATTATGGGTCGCCACAGCGGATCATCCGTCTCCATACCACCCTGTCCTCTACATCTGCCTCTTTCACACCAACTACCTGCATGTCTTCCCTCACCACATCCATGAACCTCCTCCTTGGTCTTCCTCTTTGCCTCCTTCCTGGTGGCTCCATCCTCAGCATTCTCCTACCAATATAACTCATGTCCCTCCTCTGCACATGTCCAAACCATCTCAATCTCGCCTCCCTCACATTGTCACTAAAACGTCCAACATGCGCTGTCCCTCTAATAAACTTATTTCTAATCTTGTCCATCCTCGTCACTACCAACAAAAACCGTAACATCTTCAGCTCTGCTACCTCCAGCTCCGCCTCCTGTCTTTTACTCAATGCCACTGTCTCTAATCCATACAACATCGCAGGTCTCACCACAGACCTATAAACTTTACCTTTCATTTTTGCAGATACCCTACTATCACAAATCACTCCTGTCACTCTTCTCCACTCACTCCACCCTGCCTGCACTCTTTTCTTCACTTCTCTAACACATTCTCCATTACTTTGCACTGTTTACCACAGGTACCTGAATTCCTCCACCTTCTCCACCTCTTCTCCTTGCAACCGCACCACTCCACTGCCCTCCCTCTCATTTACGCACATGTACTCTGTCTTACTGACTTTCATTCCCCTTCTCTCCAGCGCATACCTACACCTCTCCAGGCTCTTCTCAACCTGCTCACTACTCTCACCACAAATCACAATATCATCCGCAAACATCATAGTCCAGGGAGACTCCTGTCTGACCTCGTCCGTCAACCTGTCCATCACCACTGAACACAGGAAAGGGCTCAGGGCCGATCCTTGATGCAGTCCAACCTTCACCTTGAACCAGTCTGTCATTCCTACTGCACACTTCACTGCTGTCACACTGTCCTCATACATGTCCTGCACCACCCTCACATACTTCTCTGACACACCTGACTTCCTCATACAATACCACACCTCCTCTCTCGGCACTCTGTCGTATGCTTTCTCTAAATCCACAAATATACAATGCAATTCCTTCTGTCCTTCTCTATACTTCTCCATCAACATTCTCAATGCAAATAAGGCATCTGTGGTGCTCTTCCTCGGCATGAAACCATACTGTTGCTCACAGATGGTCACCTCTTCTCTCAGCCTGGCTTCCACTACTCTTTCCCATAAATTCATGGTGTGACTGATCAACTTAATTCCCCTGTAGTTACTGCAGGTCTGCACAGCTCCCTTATGCTTAAAGATCGGCACCAGCAAACTCCTTCTCCATTTCTCAGGCATCCTCTCACCTTCCAGAATCTTGTTAAACAATCTGGTTAAAAACTCCACTGCCATCTCTCCTAAACTGTCAGTGGTGCAAAAGTAGGACCCAAATGCAGGACGCAGCAATAAAGCAAAACAGAAGTCTTTAATGTAAAAATAATCAAGA